>OY735209.1:66752350-66807350 GCA_963457665.1 Thysanoteuthis rhombus | reverse complement strand
GAGGTCCGTAAAAATGCCAAAGTTTTATGATCTTTCCTTCGTTTGTTATTGAGTTGCCTAACTTTAGCGCAATGTTTATTTTATTACCTTAATTGTTCGTTATACAACGAATTTCTGAGTCATGGTCGGTGGCTTACAAGAAAAGAAAGAAGTAGAAATGCTCTTTTATGTGCAAGTGAATCAGGGTGGCGGAAAACTCACGAAGGTATCTGAAACAATCATAACTTTTTTTATTTGAATGTTTCTTGTTTTTCCTTTTTCACAAATATATAAAGGATCCCTTGGGAATCCGTCATGGAAAGGTACACAACTGAATAAGGAACTGAGATAATAGAATTTTACTTTGAATGAAGGAAATAAGCCCCGGGTGGGATTTGAACCTACATCCATTACCATGGAGAACACCTATGTAGCCTAGGTGGATGTAAGTGATCCGACAGAATGTAGATGAAAATAATAATTGGAAGGTGAGGAAAAAAACTAGGTGCCACAACTCAACGTTTTTTTGTTTTTTTTTGTATTATTCCGTGGACGTAGTTCGATGCATTTCGACGGGGGCCAGCCATCTTTTTCAAAGAAAAATTATTTGCAGCGGGTCACAGAGAAAATTGCTGTGTATTGATACGGTGCTGAAAAGGAGAAAGTGAATATTTATGTGTCAGGTTATTTAGTAAGTGCGGGGGGAGATGTTTATATCTGTGTAAATGAGGGTAACATTGATGAGTCTATGAGAGGCGGGGGTCAGGGAACTCCCATGGAATAATGAAAAAACTCTGAGACGTAGCACCTATTTTTCTCTTCACCTTCCATTTGTGTCATATATATATATATATATATATATATATATATATATATATATATATATATATATATATATATATATGTATATATATATATATAAGAGATAAGTGAAAAGTATGGGAAAGCCATGTGGCTTTTGCTTATCCGTCACTTATCTCTCACGTTTATTGGACACTTCTTGCAAAATACTAGTATCTCTCTCTCTCTCTCTCTCTCTCTCTCTATATATATATATATATATATATATATATATATATATATATATATATAGTGTAAAACAAAAAAAGGCAAAACTTACTTTACGTGCTCTACCCTTAAGGCGGTTGTTAGTCATCGTATTGACGAATGATACTTTAAAATAGTAAATATTTCGTCAGATCATAGGTGTCCTGCCCCTATCCCACTGGGCAAATTTTTATTTACATAGACACGAATATGTATTCTTTAATTAGAACTAATATAAAAAGAGCTCGTTCATTTTTAGGTTGTACCTGGTTTAATGATGACTTATGTTCTCTTAATGATGGAGGAGAATTTGGAAAATCGTACGGCAATATATATATATATATATATATATATATATATATATATATATATATATGTGTGTGTGTGTGTGTGTGTGTGTGTGTGTGTGTGTGTGTATCTGTGTATATATATCTTGAATTAATAAGTGAACATATAGGGATATTAACAACATTCCTAGACTCGGATATTAAAATCGACGATGGAATGTTCATTTACAAATTGTTTGATAAAAGATATTTTCTCATTCCGTACATTAAAAATGCTTTTTAGAACAAATAGTATTCGAGTGTACATATTTTACTGACTGTTTGAGAATCGCAAGAGCCATTTTAAGATTTGTCGATTTTATACCAAAAATTGTTCCTTTAGTTGTAAGAATGGTCAATCAAGGCCATGAAATTGGAAAGATGTTTAGACAATTTGTCGTAGCTTAGAGATACTGATCCCTTTGAAACTCGTAAGCTTGACCATAGTGAAGTAATAACGAAAATTAATGAATATGTTAACGAAAGTACAAAAATAGAATGAATAAATAGGGTTTATTAAATAAGATAGAATTGTATTCAAGTTGAGGGAATGAAGTAAACTAAAGAGATAGATCTAGTCTTTGAGAGCATGACAAAAATCATTGTATTGACTGGAACCAGGGAAAAGGCATAATATTTGGCTCGGGTCCATTTGTTAAGCTGCACAGTAGTTGGGCGGTTTGGGAGATCGAACATGGAATGTCATGTAACAAATTGTTTAAGTGTATTAACGGAATCGCCCATTGAGGTCTTTTTACCCGCTAGAAAGTGTGTTAAAAAAACTTTGATGGAAGCTAAAATGATGTTATACGACGTTGAAAAATGAACTTGAAGTTAAGTGGAATATAATTGTCAAATTCTCCAGTTGAATATGTTGGTAGAGAATCGACTCGAAAACGTTTTTTTCTTTGTTATTAGTATTCTTAAAGAAGATATCATAAGTTGGTTTGCATACAGTCTAGAATTAAAACCGACACAACGAATTTGATATTCACATGGGTGAACATTTAATAGAAATGACACGAACAGCGAGTCGTGTCTGTTGTTATACTCATTGATCCCTCATCGTTAAAAACGTTTTATGTTAACCTACGTAAATAAGCCTTGTTTCAAAAAATGAATATTTATTATAAAATAACATCAATATACAATACACATAGAACCTTATGTAAATGATAAACTACATGTATGGCAAAAACTATGTAATGAAGGGAGGTGGTGTTAGATCAACACTGCTGAGGTGCCATGTTATATAGTATAACTGTTTTGTTTTTAAAATTCCTGAAATAGTTACATGGAAAATAACTGATGATCCCAACAAGAGACAATTTATACATTGTACAATAATAAGAAAGTACAGGGTAAACAGGGAAAAATACATTGGAGTCTTACATAAATTGCATTGACAGGTATTGGGAAATGGGTGACTGAAAATGTGGAGCTGAATAAAGTAGACCACTCCATTTACCTGGGACGACGAATCTTCATGGAATCTTCGAAAGGAGAAGGAATCAAGCGAATAGTCAACAAAGCTTGACAGGATGAGCAAAGCAAGTTCGATCGCCATGAAGAAGGGATCAAAAGCAATCGTCCACCACCAGTGTGTCCAACCGATAGTCATCTACGAAAGTAAAACATGAAACTTATATGCAAGAGATTAGCTCTCAAACTAAGAACCATGTAACGTTCTTAAGAGAAAAATCATGCCATGCATGTTCCCCTTTTTTAAAATCCCCGAAACGGTTACATGGTAAACAACTGATGATCCCAACAAGAGAGAGTTTATACATTGTACCATGATAACAAAGCATACGTAAAATGGGGGGGAAACAATGGAGAAAAGTACATAAATTGCATTGACAGATATTGGGAAATAGGGGACTAAAGAGACACAAAAATCTATTGGAAAGGTTTTCTGATGTTTCGTGTTTAAAGCTTTCTAGACTATATGTACATATGGTTTACTATCAGGGAAGAAAACTTATAGTATCTATAATACATATCTAAAAAAAAAATTAAAAATTGAGCGTTTGTTACACTCATGTTGTGATAGCATAAAAATATAACGTATCCATAAACTGACCATATATATATATATATATATATATATATATATATATATATATATATATATATATATATATATATATATATATATATATATATATATATATATATATATCATTAGGAAATGGATATATGATCCGACATAACGTTTATAAATTGTGTTATATTTTATTGAAACTCTTACTTGAAATTACACACAGACAGACATATATACATATATATATATATATATATATATATATATATATATATATATATATATATATATATATATATATATATATATATATGAACACATTGTTAAAAATAACAGACAATCTCTGTTTATTCATTTTGGGGGCTAATTTTTCTTGTTTGCACACTAACCTTTTTTTGATAGTATCGAATTTTCTTTAAAAATACCCCAACGCTGATGGTTCGAGATCTTCCAACCATCATTGGTCATTATCAAGAACATGTGATAGTGTTATTCAAAGAGTGATCAGTACTATTTTAGTTACAATTTACAGTTACACATTTAAACATATTTGTTCATGGTTACATTAGTTAACAAAAAGACAACACTTGAAATATAAATATAACAAGCTGACTGCGCTCGGGTCAAACTTCCTTGCTTCATTAAAATCTAAAAGGTGAACAAAACAGGATTTATTTCACCATAAAATATTATTCCACAACTACGTGTCCCATATCAACTTCTTTATCATTATTTCCTGAAAATAGGATTTGTAGCCAAACAAGTCAACCTGAGTTGGATTTTACAAGTGGGAAAATTAATTCATCTTTTCTAGCATACGTCACTGTCACTGTTCTTCGTGCATGACATCAGTGTTTTTCAGTCGTTATCATTCCTCATCCTTCATTGTTGTTGAATACGAAATTCAAGTCAAAACTCATCTGTAGGAGTCTGGCAAAAGAGAGAAACTTCTATTCGGCCGAATGCTTAACTTACCAATAGCATCGAAAGCAAGGGAGGGAGAAAGACAGAAAAAGCGTATTCAGCCTAATGTTTAATCCGTTACTGGTGTCGAACGCAAGACAAAAATGAAGGAAGAAAGGAAGGAAAAGCTTACTCAGCCTAATGGTCAGTCTGTCACTAACTTCGAGAGCAAAAAAGAAAGAAAATAAGTGTAACTCCCGAGTCCAAGCTCTTTTGCTTACCAGCTGAATGCCTATAACCATTCAAGTGTGGATGTGCTGGCGAGGATTGAAACTTATTTGTACTTATAAGTGATATTGTGATTTGGTTATGTGCAGTTTTAATGGTATATTCATCTATTGGCCGAAAAGAAAAATAAGATAAAATGAAGCCCTCACGGCGTCTGTTTTTGACCAATGGCGATAGATTCCGACATGTCGTCATCCATCTTTCAGATTTTTTTTTTACATTACTCTGTTTGAATTCCATGTTGGAAACTCAACTTTTTAAATTTTAATATCTGATTAATAACGATAATAAACTTCACGCTGCTGGAGTTCGATAAAATTGTAATGAGAAGTAGCACCGCTTACTCTCTTAATACAACCATCACATTTTCTTGATAATAACCAATGATGGTCGAAATGTCTCGAAGCTCCAACTTTGGAACGTTTTCTTAAAAAAACAAACTATGATAACACTATTAAAAGGTTTCTACACAAACTAAAAAGATTAACCAAAAAAACTAAATAGACAATGAATGTTAAAATGAAGGATTGCTGTTTCATTATATATATATATATATATATATATATATATATATATATATATATATATATATATATATATATATATATATATATCTCGAGAGAGAGAGGGTTGACAACGGTTTCCTTTTCTATCATTGGACGGTTGTTTATCTTTTACACGGGAATGTCCATCGAAACAAGGATGAAATATTCCACATCGCTTGACCAATGGCTGCAAAATGAAAGACTCCTGCGTGGCTATCTCCTTCCTTTCAACCTCATTTGCATTGATCGGCCATTGAATCTGCAATTTGGTGTGGAAGCCTTGCTGTGAATGCAAACTCAACACAATGTCGATTCTCTCTAAAGACACCAAACACTTTTCTCCTGACAAAAAAGACAAAACAAAAACAATGCAGCTGCGTGGCCCCTGTGTTTCCTGCTTTTACCCATCATCCCGTAAGATTTGCATTTCCTTCACATAAAACAGCGCAATATTTAAGGGCAGGGATCGGCTTAGGAATCTGCTTAGATTGCAGGGTTAATATTTATTTGTTCTTGGGAGTGTCGGCTGCGAAATTCTGGCAAACTTTAAGAGCGATAATAATCGGAAGTTGCCACCCTATCGATTTTTCTCCACCTCTTTATGGTTGTCTTGTCTAAATCTATCCAGGTCAATATGTTTGTCCATATCTATCCATCTATCTATCTATCTATCTATCTATCTATCTATCTATCTATCCATCCATCTATCTATCCATCTATCCATCTATCTATCCATCTATCTATCTATCTATTTCAGTATCTCTCTATCAAACAGGATTCCTTGACAACGGGATAGTTGTATTTGCTTCCAATATATATTTGCTTTCAGTCTGAGTAAAGACTAGAGATTCGATCGCTGATTCTCAAGGCTGGCAGTCAGTGAGATTTCTCTTGTAAAATTTCTGTAAAATATTATTCTCTCGACTTTTTGCCAGTCGAAGATATATTGGGTGATCTGTATATTTGTATAAATAGTTCATGAAATTTTTTAGCAATTTGTAAAATTACAAAAATGAAACGGATTGTTATTATCTACTGTTGATAATATTTAATCAAAATGAATTGAGATTCTAATTGTGTAATTGAATTTTTAAGGAAAAACCCGGTGAACTCTTAGTATTTCATGCACCTAATTATTGGGTGGATAGGTTATATCCGACATAATGGTGCAATTTTCATCATCCAATGTGTATTTTTTTTAATTGTCTATGAAGATTTCACTATATACATATATATATATATATATATATATATATATATATATATATATATATATATATATATATATATATATATATATATATATATATGTATATATATATATATATATATATATATATATATATATATATATATGTATGTATGTATATATATATATTTGTGCGTTATGATGCAAGTGAAATCCTTCACTGAGCTAAATGTATCTATCAATTGTTGAATAAATCCGAAATTCCAGTAGTCTAACATCTCTACAGTTAAAATTGTATAGTATACGTATGTGTACTGTTAATCATTATTTTGCATAGACAATTAGAAACATCTAGTACTTAACAGTCAATATCTATCTATGTATTCACCAATGTATGCACGTACGTATTTATCTATTTCGGTCTGTTCATATTTAAATATCAAAAACGTTAGACTACTTGGATTTTGTATACCTGTGTATCTACCTATGTATGTGTGTATGTATCTATGTCCCCCCTCTCTCCCTATATATATATATATATATATATATATATATATATATATATATATATATATACAGATAGAGAGAGAGAGAGAGAGCGAGTTAAAGAGAAGGATGGGTGTATAGATAGATATTTGTATGAATCAGAAAAATAATTTGTACAACCACTGAAGAAGGAAGTTTTGAATCGTACAGAAAGGACACATTTCACGTTCAAATGTTCATTGTAATTGTGACTTAGTTTTGATCTTCTCTCGGGCACTTTTGCCGGCTGTCCTTTCTCTTGGTATCTTTGATTTTTTCTTTCCCCATTTTTACATTTTGAGATTTGAATAAATGTACCTAAATATACTTGAAATCGGCTTTTTTGACCGAAGTCACTTGCGTCATTTTCACAACGAACGCATTGATTTCTCGTCGTGATGAACGTTGTCATGGGATATGAAAGAATCAGTTTCACCTGGGATTCTTCAATCCTATTCAAGCTTTTGTGTTTTGAATTGAATGCTTGGATCCATTTTGATCCTCTTAATGAAGATGTGGGAACAGGCTTTCGAATAGCATTTCTTCTCGAGTGAATGCACACGTTTTGTTTTCGTTGGAGACCGCCACTATTTTCTTTGCGTCTAATGCGACAATTGACTAAATTATGGAATAAAACGGACGACAGCGACACATAAGTCGTAAAGGTATCTAAAATCTGTTCACTTGGAAAATAGCCACATTTAATGTTCCATACATCATTCATATAATCACGTGCGATCATTTCCCGACTGTATTATTCAGAACTTTTTCATGTCTAGCCCTGATGTCAAGTGGGCAAAACTAGTGCCAGGAAAGTTGCCAGATAATAGAAACGACCAAGTTTGGAATTAGTACCAGCAATCACTTGTATTCATGATATTCACTTATATTATAAATCTATAAGTTGGAATGGCTCCTCCGCCTTTCGATTGGTATCTCAAGAAACTATTTTATCGAGTATTCCTCGATCCCATTTAATCCTTTGTATTTCAAATTGAATGCTTGGGTCCATTTTGATTCTCTTAATAAAGTTGTATGTTCCACTTTCCGATAATTTCGAGTTTTAATATTCACTCAGTTTGTATGTTCTTCGGATATCATCAGTTTACACAATAAAGGTAATTTCTATTGAATCCTAAGTTCACAGCTTATTCCTTTCCAATTGATGGCCCTCACCAGCGATTTATTTCCAAGTCCGGTCCATCAACTGAGTTATATGAGTATAGCACAGGTTAATGCGTAGAATCGAAACCATGTTAATCGAACCTAGGAAATAATCGAAACAGATGGGGAGAAAAGCGATTCATCCTGAACTTCAAAATTAAAAAAAAAAAAAATCAAAAATAATTTTTGATATAATTTTTTGATACATTATAAGGCATGCTTTTCGAAATTTGTTGGTGCGTCAATAGCCATAGGAAACATCTTAATCTGAATCACGCTATTCGAGGGACTCCTTTTATGTAGGATCCTCCTTTCAACATTTTCTGCTCATTTCTTCTCAACAAGAAGTCAAAAGATATAAAACAGATTTTGGTTGATGCATATATCATTGGTTTGCATGGTAAGATCTTTGTCATTTGCATAGTTCTTGATTGATACTCCTTCCAGCCCAGACATGCCTGTTTTTGTATTCACTTATTATGTAGCTGATGGTCTCATCTCTTATCTCCACACAGTCTTTTCTGTGTCTTGTCAATCTTTGCCGCTTTATCATTGGTTCTTACATCATTGTTTTGGACCTCCATTAATAACATCTCAGTTTCCCTATCAACATGTCCACATTGGAACCATTTCCATGTCGTTTCATTCGCTATCCCTCCATTTAGTCTCCTGGAGTCGCACTTCTTTATATCTTTTGACTTCTTGTTTGGCATTTTTCTGATCCTTTTTCCGTCTTTCCGTTAGCTCTATTGCATTTTTTGCTGTTGCAATTATTCTTTCATGTATGAGTAAGTCAAGTCGATGCAAACTTCAATGCAGGCGAGCCCTCTTCTCACCTTTTCCTTGTTCACCTGTTGTCTATTGACATCAAATCTTAGGTGTTAAGCTTTATGCATTGTCATCAATATCCTTGTTTTGTGATTCAACCTCTTCAGTTTTTCCTCATTCAGTTTTGGGAATGTCTTCAGTATCTGACAACAGAGACTGACCAGATATTCATTCCTTTGATCAAATTTCTGCTTTTAGTTTTTCATGTTTTCTTCTGAGGTATTTTCATCGATATTTTCTTTCATTTCATTCAACTTCTAGTATTCTTAGACACTTGACATTCTCTCTCCCGTTGAGTGTTTAGTTAATTTTCTGGTTAGATTATTCTATTTCTTATTGTCGAATTTTAGTCAAAGCCTGGGGTTGACTTTGTTTTCCTACCGTAAAAAGAACAACAAAAACAACCAAAACAATCTTCACTTAATTTAGGGGGTAAAAATCAACATTTTCCTTCCGTGATTTGAAGTCACGAACGACAGAATGGTAGTAGTGTCGCTCGTCGACTGAGCTAAATCGACCAGTTTCACATATCTACCAAAATTTATGTAAGATGTACGAAATGGATTTATTCAATTCTAATAAACAAATGTATTTATAAAAGTAAATTAACTGAAAATTCCCTCATTGATGGGTGGATTCATGAAACATATTTCAAAGTTCTTGAAGAGGTTGCAGGAGGGAGTGGGACTTCATTTTGCATTAATTGTATGCATGAACTGAACTCAGATTAGTGATGATGAAGATGATTATAATTACAATGGTGATGTAATCTTTACTGCTCCCATTTCAAAATTCCAGCGGCAGAATATATAGTTTGGGTAAGGATCAGTATGTTTGGTGTTACAGTTAGTAACGGAACACGCCCTACAGCAATCAGGCATTTAAAAACAGGAAAAGTAACAGTTGCTAAATGGGTTGTCGAAACGACAATGAGTACTCCAAATTCAGGCGTAAATTAATGATTGAGAAAGTATGTCTCTCTGGGAGAATGCATTTCAATACCATCATTGCTCTAATCCCCTGTCCCTAACCCCTAACACCAAACCAATCGGTTTGTGGCTAAAGTCACTCTGGCCTGCAGACACAGGGACGAATGGTGCTATTTTCGATTGGAAATGATTTCCCTGTTGGTCAGAGCATTGCTCAACGGGGAAGGTTGGAATTGGACAAGGTAGACTTGGAGCCTCGTGTTATTTTGTCTTTACCACAGCCAGACAGATGGCACGGGGGGGGGGGGCGTGAACCGAGCTGAGGAAAAGCAAAATGTGGAGAGGCTTTGTGTTTGATTAGAGCTTTCTCACCAATATCTCCATTGACAACAGCCCTCGAGAGAAGAAAGAAAGAAAGAAAGAAAGAAAGAAAGAAAGAAAGGATGGAAGAAAAAAGAGTGAAAAAGAAAGATGAAAAGGAAAAGGAAAAGGAGAAAGATTGAGAAAAAAGAAAAGGAGAAAGAAAGAAAGAAAGTTGTGAATAAAGGAAGATGAAGAGAAAAATGATAAAAGAAAGGACAACAGCATTTAGGGTCGATAATTCAAGAAGAGACGCAGTGTTGTGGTGTCTTGTAGCTAGTGGATAGAATTGAGGTACAACGAAAAACAATTTTGATCCCTTGTTAGGACCAAGGCCCCCATACACACCTTCGGCAAGTAATAAAGATGAATATTGTATCAATCCAAAGTGTTGTGATAAAGAGCAACAATAATAAGATGTAGCAAAACAAGTAGTAATTAAGATATATATTTAAAATGTAGGTGTACACCTCTTTGCCTGATTAATTCGTCCCAATGTTATTCACGTGAGACGAATTTGCGTTGAGTGAATGATAAAATCAATTGGAATAATTGGAATGAATACCCGTCCTTTCTGATCATGGTAACTGAATGATTACACGCGTAAAACAAGAAATGGTCGCAGTTTTCAAAAATCACGGTTACTGAAATTTGTGCCGATTGAAGTAGGGTATAACGGAGTTTGTCTGTATTTGCAACATTTTTGAAGTAACGGTCGATATGATCTCCCGCAAATCCAAGAGCGTCTCGAAAATTTAAATAACTTTTTTGTGGGTATCAGATCGATTTGGAAAATGTCGGTACCCCCTCCCTGCATCCATTTGTATCCTTTTGTTGAAAGGGGTCTGGGGTCGTCTTTACTGTAATCGGGGTTGTTGTAAAGGGAGTTGAAAGAAGAATAGATTGATATGTCTTCGTCTCGGAGTATGAGGAGAGATCCTTTTTCCAACTGAGGTTCTATCTTCACTGGCGTTTCATGCGCTTCACCATGGCATTATGGTTCGCCTACTAAAATCCCACTGTAGTGAGTTCGATCCTCATGAAGTGCCTAAATCTTGTGGCCTTGTGCCATACTAAGCAAATCCTATTTTGGGTTTCACGTCGGGGAGTGATAGTTTGCACGCAAGTCTCGCAGCCCACAATGACAGAAGTGAATTCGATCCTTACCGGGTGTCATACATTTGTAGCCTCGTATCTGACTAAACGGGGCTCAGCAAATACAAGATTATACGCCGGCTGCGTGAAACTAATTTTCATTAATGAATATAAGGATTAATCAATTATTTTGATATGAAAAAAAGATAAATGAATAACAATTTAATTACTCAAATTCTACTTGAATTAAAAAGAAGAAAAGTTTAGGCAAATTTCGAACCAGCGTTATCATCAACCAACAAACTGGTGGAAACTCTGGGTTGCCTCCACGTATCTTCGTCAACCTTATTCTAGGTTCAAGTTCAGGTGAAGATTACGAATGACCTGGTTGCAATATTGAAGATCAGCAGTCTTTAAAACAAATTGCCTCGTGAGAGACTTTTTGGAGAGTTGTCACTTAAACTACAAAATCAAAAATATAATTCTCATTTCTTCACTACCGATGGAAGAAAAGCCCTCCATCCGTGTTCTATCCCATAGATGTCAGCTGAATGGTCACATCATAGTTTTGAACGGAGGGCCGTGCCATACTAGTGAAACCTGTTAGCTTTATAACTTCTTTGTTACTATTTGTCGAAAATGGTTCATTGGTCCATGATTTGTTGTCTTCATTGTAGTTTCTTTGGCTTCAACCGAACCGTTTCTGCACAGATGAACGCTGAAAAGTTGAAAGATTCCTTATATTGAATCGGACGCACTGTAACCAAAGCAGTGAAGTGAACACAGAATAGGAATTAAAATCTGTGCTACAGTATAAGTTCCCGATTTGAGATTTGACAACGTAAAGAAATTTCTATTAGTTCCTCTCCTCCTCGTTATTCTATTCTAACTAACGAAATGCGATGAAATTCATCCAAGATTGAGTATTTATCTTGAATGAATTCCAAAGATTCTGTCTATCAAATTTTACTTTATTTTACCAATTATCTGTCTGTCCTTACGTGATTGTGTAACTCAGGAACCGTTCAACAAAGTCCCATGAAACTTTCTGTGCGTATAAATAGGAACTCATGCAAGTTTTTAATATTAGTTTTTGAAAATCACCAAATAAAATTTTGATAATATTTTGAGGCCTACATTCGTAAGGAAGATAAATATCAGAAGCTAATCGAAGAGTTGTCTCCCATTTTATTTTTTTTGTTTGTAGACAAAACATCGGTACTTAAATCTTTGTGTAACCCCCCTCATACATTTGAATTGAATATTATCCACGAGTTCATGATGGTAATAATTTTAAAATAAGGTATGATTCGATTAACGCATAGTCCAAATCCATGATATCTTATTGGCCCCATTTAGGTCTCCCAGAGAGTGGATTTTCAGCTAGTATAAATAATTTGGGAACCAACGTTGCACTAAATAGAAGTTTCTTTGTCGAGAAGCATCGGTGTTAATGGCCTCAATTAAATATCTTGATTGCTGTTGTAAATCTTTAGGGTCTTTGAAAAGTGATCACCATGATTATTTATTCTCTCTTAAGTAAGCACTCGTTTAAGAACGTTTAATTATTAAGGGAGCTGAGAAAAAACCCAGGCCCATCGTAGTTGGAAAGAAGGGAGAAAAAGGCAATTATCTACATCCATTTTTTATGCTGGTGAAATGTATACGAAATTCAGGGGCCAGAGTCTTCGAACATAAATTCCAGAGAAGCTCTTAATGACATCTTTTCAGGTAAGTAAAATAAGCAAACAATCAAGTAAACACACAACTGAACAGTTGCGTACCCAAGCGCGAAGCGACAAATTATCATTATTTTTGTAAAGGGGATGATCAATGAATGAGTTACTTTTCTCATCTTCTATTAGGCGGTGATCATTATTTCGAAGCACAAGCGAGAGCACTGTCAGACTCTGAGACCAATTTAGCATAAACTTTCATGGTAAATTGAACCCCCTTTAAAACCCTACTTTGGGGATGGGTGTCAAGATAGTACTTCTGTTTTTCTTTCATTAATTCTCACATTTCTTTTTATTTGTGTGCCGTTTTTAACATCGAATGAGTGACGTTGTGAAACTCTACAATTCACAATCAGCATTACTTTCCCTACATTGAGTTGGGGTTATTGTATTGACGAAAGTAACCAGAAGAAAGGAAGATAATTCATGTAACCCGTATATTTGGCGAAAAAAATGGGCCCACTTTAGCATCATATCATATTGTAAATTATTAAAATTCCCCAGAGATTGATTGCAGAACCTTGGCCGGCAGAATGAGAGATGGCGAGACGAACTGGATTGGTTCAGAAAATATTGGCTCCGCGACGTCCACAATATAGAGTTTTGGTGAAGGTTTATGTCCAACAACTGACGATAAAAGACTGATAATGATGATGATGATGATGGTGATGGTGATGATTCACGAGGGAGGTTCCCCTCGTAGAACCATTAAATCTTTTTTTTTCGAAAACCAAACGAGTTCTCGGATGGTCGAATGGTCTAATGGATCGAATGTACCTTGAAAAAAAGGAAGAAAAATTTCTTCTAGGAGGACTGCGTGTGGCTAAAAAAACAAATCTTCACCTAAAATTTTGATTTCTGCGGAAATAAATATATACAAAAAAGTAATTGATTTGTAGATTCAAGTATTACTTTAACAAAAAACAAAAAAAACAAAAACACGAAAATAAAACTCAGGTTTTGTATCAGGATTTTATTAACACGTTTTTTTTTCTTTTTCATGTCAATCTTTTCTTTACTATGATGAAATTACGTAAAGTTTATCGAAAAGAAGTTGGTATGTTATGTCTCTTCTCAAAGTTATAAACATATAACAATAGATCATTATTTCTTTCTTTCTCTATCCCCACATTCTTTTTTCTTCCTTTTCTTCTTTCTAACTCTCGTCCTTCCCTCTTTATTCTTTATAATTTCATAGAACCAGAACTTTGATCAAATTATGGCGGAAACCGGGGCCGAGTTTTACATTATAGTCACATTAGAAATAGACCCTGAATAAACCACAAGAAAAAAACTTTTTCGTAAAATTAAAAAAAAAGTTACTTCGCATGAGTGGTGAGTCTATGGTTGGTGTCACCCCCTTCCAGAACTTGCTCTCTTCCATTGATGTCTAGAATTTTTTGTATTAAATACATTGAACATGATCTATCATGTTTCTCTCATATTACTCAATGAGATGGCGTAAGCCTACATTTACTATTAATACTATTCATCTTTAGTTTTCAATTTTTCTGTTCTGGGTTTGTGAAACAATATGGAGAAAATAAGTATGGATGTCATAAAAATGTTTTTATAAAAATTTGATCTCCTCTCTCGAGGCCTCTTGTTCTTCCTTCTACAAATTTTCATAGTAATTAATCGAGAACTGCTGCAGATTTCAGATGGAGAATCATAAGCATAAGGAAATGTATGGAAAAAAAACAGGGATATCCTTCAAAGAAAAATCTGTGGATCCGCCCAAAGCCATTCAACCAAATTATTCTCACAGCATTGTCCACTTTTCGACTAATTTTAATTGAAATTCATCGAAAAACTCCGGAGATATCATGTGGACAGATAGCTGCTTCATTAGAAAAGAATTACCCAGAAACTATTTGAATATTTTCCGCAGGCCTCTTGGTGCCACACCCTCTAAGGCGTCGCCCGCCAATTGTCCTTATTTGGTAGAAAACTGTCGTAAATAACGCCGTTTGTACTTGCATTCATACAGTGTTTTTGTGACTGCGAGACAAAGTGACGTAACTTGAAATTTTCACCGCACGTTTTGCGCTTGTTAAAAAACATCAGATTGGCTAAAATCACCTCGTCTTTACCCACCCATTTTCCTGTCTAATTTCGCTACTGCTTTGACATGGAGCTTCATCAAAGTGTAGAATGATGAAACCTCACGTCAAAGTTGGAGAGAAATATAAGGGAGAAAAATGGAGGAGGTGAGCAAAGAAATAATTTTTAAGAGCTTAGTCTAACAACTAACTAAAGCAAATCCCGAACCTTCAACCTTTGTTTTCGAATTAATACTTGAGCGGGTTTCAATCATTCCCATCGGCTATTAGGTATTAATCTTCCCCAAGAGAGACATACAGGGTCGTGTTTAATGGAGGCAAGACCAGAAATAGCTCAGTTTCTGTGACCAGTATCACGAAGGTGTCAAGAAGACCCACGACTGTCTCTTTTTAGTGCGATGAGGGGGTTCTGGCCAGAGAAACGGGCCACTTCGAGACTTAACATACTTCAGTTTTTTGAGGCCACAGGACGGATCCTGGACCTCAAAAATATCCGCAGTTATGTCTCTGTGTAATGAGAAACAAACCCTAACCCTAACCCTAACCCTAATCCTCAGTTGTTAATAGAATGACGTCAGCAATGAGTAAACAGCGGAGATCAGGAATAAAGGATAAAGAATAAGCTCTCGGTGAGACCTAAGCTCTGCCGACCGAGCTACTAGAACTCTTGCAAATGCCAGATGATCAAATCTCACCTCGAACTCATCCTAAATTCTTCCTGGTCTTTCTCTTCCATATTTGTAATTGTTGTTACGTACACTAATTGTAGAAGTAATATCATCCTGATTTTACTTAATTAAATGAAACGGTATCAACCATTATCAACTTTAGACGAGTATTATTTTCGTCTTCATTTTAGTTGCTCTTCAAAGCAACTATTTTGAGACTTTGGATGAACTCTGATAGGTTCAAAGAGCGCACTTTAACTGCAAGTCTAGGTATGATAAAAAAAAATCAGCAAGGTTATTTTTATTGATTTTCTTTCAATAGTTGAAGTGATAAAAAAACTCAAAATTTAGAATGAAGGTAAGTTTTCTACCAAGTCAAAATCAATTCAATGGGTTACAATACTTAATCTAGTAATGAAAATAAAAATGAAATAATTGCTTCTATCATATTAAAAAACAAAAAAGCAAAAACAAACGTGGCCGAGATAGTTGGATTTCAACGGACGAGAAAAGAAAAGAATAAGCTCGTGGTGAGATTCGAACTCATACCCTTCTTGCAAGAGGAAAGCCTAGTTTACGACCACTTAGTTACAAGAAATCCATGGTTTAAAGTCTATATCCTACCCTTTAAACTTATCCTATCTGACTTGAAACAGCCGAGAAAATTCGATTTTAATCGATTTTGAAACAAGTTTAAACTACGCTATTGCCAGATCATGTGACCCTGAATAAAAGATTTTTCTAATCAAGATCCATCTCATCAAGGGACACCTTTCTACCAAGCTTCAAGTAAATCTGACTTGAAACAGTATGGAGACGGACCTACTGAACGACCAACCGATCGATAGAGCCCCTAAAAAAAAATAAGAAGAAACTCATGCATCAAAAAAATGATCCTAAAAAATCCAAATCTAACGACTCACTCTTGTCCTTCTCACTTTCCTCAAGATTATAAGCTAACAGAAAGTTCCGAAAGTGAATGTTTGATTTTCAAGGGGATCCAATTGGTGCGTGTCTCAAAGCCACACCCTTTTCTTTTATCGGCAACCATGATGGAGGTATAATTTACGGCTTTCTCTTAAACGTCTGCTATCAACCATTTTGTGTTCATTATTGTCACAAAAATTAATCATGTCTTTTCCCAGTTCCCATTTTAGAAAAAAAGAAATCTTTCATATGAATCGAATTTGGGAATCCATGTTTAATTCCCCTTCCCCAGTAACCCAAATTAATGATCCCAATTCGTGTAATCATAAAGATCCCTTTCAAGGGACCGTATGTCCTATGTCCAACCAGTTAGAGTGGAAGTGACCTTTTCTTTCTTGAGATTTATTCCTCCACCTTTTTCAGCTCCTCCATCTCTTTCTTTCCTTTTTCTTCCTAGCTCTCTTTTTCTTTATATCTTTCTCTCCCTCTCTCTTTCTTTCTTTTTTTTTCATTGCTTTCTTTTCTATTACTTTTTCATTTCTTTCTTTCTTTTTTCTTTTTCGTCCTTTCTTTCTTATTCTTTCTTTCTTCTTTCCCTCTCTCTCTCTTTCTTTCTCCTTTCATTGTTTCTAATGTTCCTTTCTTTCATTATTCATTTCTGCATCTTTCCAAGAAATTCTTCGTATTTTCCATCAGATTTCTTTCTTTCTTTCTTTCTTTCTTTCTTTCTTTCTTTCTTTGTGTATTCCTGTGTATTTGTAGTTGAATTTTGTTTGTTTCTTTTTTTGGTTTTCATTCTTTCTCCCCTCTTTGCTTTCTATTTCTTGTCAAATTTATATCTTCCTTCCTTCTTTCCTTTCTTCTTTTGTTTTTTCCCTGCCCCACTCTCTCTCTCTCTCTTTTACACATCCTTCTTCATTACTTACTCTCTTTCTCTTCCTCCATATCGCTTTTTATTCTTTCTTTTTTGTTGTTGTTGGAAACTCACCATATTCCTGGCCATCACTCAACCCACTCTCTCCTAAACCATCTGTCAATTATCGACCACTTCGATATCATTTGATCCTTTCCCGACTAAAGGTCCTGCCCCCGATAACCCTCTCTGAATTAAAAGGTTCTTCAGGGTCATTGAAGACTCGTAATAATCCATCCAGTATCAAATTCAGTCAATTATTTGGCAAGGTTCACGGTTTCGATTAAAGGGAGTTTAGCCACGATGCACCCTTTCAACAATTCTTTTCCCCCAGGGGATATCGAGTTCCGCCCTATGCCCGCCCCATTAGACCTTTCGATCTTTACCGGTCAACCATCTTCCATTTTGATGTTCCATATTGTCGATCATTAAACGATGTAATGGTTCGACGACAGAACTCGACTCTGTTCATTCGAACATAATTATCAGCCACAAAACGATCGTTCAGTGTTTTTTTGAGCAAGCAACATCAACATTCGATAATTACCATCGTTGTTTCATCTTTTGTCTCTGTTGTTGATCTTCGTTTCGTCCAATGATTAGGTCTTTAAGTCTCTAGACTGTCATCTTTATAAGATATTTGTTCTTTCGTCATGCTCTGGACCACAATCGTTTTTCGTTGTTTATCTTTGAAAGACAATATATCTATAACAGATCGTAAACTCCTAATGTTTCGCTCTAAATAAGTAAGAGGTGTAAATACCGAATCAGCCTAAAAATAAATATTTCCTGCTGATGATTTGTTTTATAGCTGTAATCTTCTTCTACGAGGTTTGTCTGGAGAGTATCTATCTATTTGAGTCCTCTTTCGGGATCGCCACCAGCTGCCTCGTTGTCTCCTCCTTAATATCGTCTACAGTGGAAGTGAAATCTAAACTGATGACAGATCTAAATGATGTGATGTTTTGCCAAAAAGTAGGAATCATAAAGTATGACTCAATCAGTCACTGTAAATGCGACGGTCACTCTTTATTAAAGCTCACTCGATAGCGCCCCCTACTGACTGAGTAACCCTACGGGAGAATATGTGTTCCTGAATTAGCAGTAACTTCCCCTCTGGTTTCACAGTTACTCCTGGGCTGCGTAGCCGGTTCTCAAGATTTTCAAAATGGTTGGATACAAAACAGAACGAGTAATCCCTTCAATTCATTTTACGAAAGAAATCAAGAAAGTTCAACCATTAAAGAAAGGCGGGAAGAAGTAAACAAATAGAATGACAGAAAATAAAGCGCGATTAAATTTTCAGATCAGCGTCTTTCATTATGAAACAAATTATTATCATTCTTGTCTTCGATTTTCTTAATGGCACATTTTTTCGATATTTTTGCGGCTGGCAAATTCTCTGGTATTCATAATGTGTTGTGGAACCTGATAAAGGTAGGAGAATTGATCGGCCAAAATATGGTCCGAAAAAGAATAATATCAGGTTAATGAACTGATTTTTTATCTGCATAGTTATCGCGTGGGTGCTGTGGATATGTAGACACAAACACAGTTGTTGGTGAAGCAACGCCTTTGTGTCTGTGTGTTCGCTGAAAGTAGGCAAGCAACTGCTTCTGGAGATATCACTACTATTGCTACTACCACTGCCGTTTGCTGGAGTGTCAGCCTCATTTTATATCCAAATACTGTTGTATTTCAAAATTATTGAAAAGCAGAAAACACGTAGGGTTGTAGGAAATAAATAAAATATAAGGTATGCATTTTCTGTTTGTAATAAATGCATTTATACTGAAATACTTATTGGTATAATTCACCCTCCTGTAAATAATCCAGTCATTTTTACGGATGCTATAATAATAATAATAATAATAATAATAATAATAATAATAATAATAGGCAAGAAGGCCGGACTTAGTAATAGTAGACAAAAAAAGGAAGGCCTGCCAAATAATAGACGTTGCTGTGCCTGCAGACCATAGAGTAAAAAAGAAGGAGGGTGAAAAAAGGGAAAAATACCAGGACCTAGCAAGGGAGTTGAAGAAAATGTGGAACATGAAAACCAGGGTAGTACCGGTCATAGTGGGAGCACTAGGAACTGTCCCCAAAACGCTGAGGGAGAGACTGGAGGAGATCGGGATTAGAGGGAGGATAGAGACCGTACAGACCACAGCACTACTTGGAACTGCACGGGTACTGAGGAAGGTGCTAGAGATATAAGTACTGCAACGAATCGTAGCTCTGTCATGATATGCGAAAGAGAGAGGAGACGTTAGCTGAAGACCTGAGGAGACTTATTGTCACTCAGCCTTCAGCGATAACCACTGGGCAACCGGTGTGAAACTGTAAATCGCAGAATTACTGCGACCTATGAGTACTAGGAGAGGAGGGCTGGAGACTTGAGGAGACTTGCTGTCACTCAAACTCCAGCGGTTACCACCTGGCAACTGGTGTGAGATTCCAAATAATAATAATAATAATAATAATAATAATGATAATAATAATGATAACAATAATAACAATAATAATAATAATAATAATAATGATAATGTTAGATGAGGGAAATATGAGAGGTAAGCTGATGACCTGAGGAGACTTACTGTCACTGGTGTGAAACTGAAAAACCAAAGCACTGTTGTGGACTGAAAGAGTGTGGAGAGGAGGACTGGAGAACTAAGGAGACTTGCTGTCACTCAGTCTCTAGCTGTGACCACCGGGCAACTGGTGCGAAAATTAATAATAATAATAATAATAATAATAATAATAATAATAATAATAATAATAATAATAATAATATTCAGTAACTTTGAAAAAATAGACTAAAAAAATCACATCTGGTCTGGTTAGTAACTCAATAGAAATCGTCATATAATCATTGTCTTTCGGTAGAATTTCATATTCGGGTGATCAATTAAACGATTAGAAAAAGATGTAATGGATTTAACTCACATCTCTCGCTCTTTGTTAGTTAGTGATCACTAGAGACGTCTGAATTTTCGAAAAACAAGTAGGAATGCCGTCAGACACAATATGAGTGATCAATTTAAGATACAGACAGAATGAGGAGTAAATGTTCTAATTTTCAGCTCTCTCGCTCCATTATTGAGGTGTGTACGCGTGATACAGACATACATGCAAAGCCAACTAGCCAGACAAACTTAAGAACTAAAGAAACCAATGTTGACAGTATTGGTGACAGTTTTGGTTGACAGTTTCTTAGAAAGCAAAACAACAACTGAGCGCTCCATTCTGTTGCTTCCCCGCCCAACCTTTTGTCGCCATTGTAAATAATATTTTTTAATAAAGATTATTTTCAGATAAGAGCAAGGCTTGACAATGATGACCGGGTCGAAATGCTTTGAAGTATTTTTTTTTCAAGAATGAGAGTGGGTTATATTTGGTTATAAATAATGATATCAGATTTTTTTCTGTTTTTCATAACTCAGTTTTTTCATATCTATTTACCTATCTCAGTGTTTATATTTATCTAACTCGGTCCGTTCTTATCTATCTATCTATCTATCTATCTATCTATCTATCTGTCTGTCCATCTGTTAGTATGTCCATCTGTTTGTCCGTCTGTCTGCATCTCTCTCTCTCTTTCTCTCTCTCTCTCTCTCTCTCTCTCTCTATATATATATATATATATATATATATATAGAGAGAGAGAGAGAGAGAGGGAGATGTGTCTGTATATCTCTGTTAATACCCCATCTATCTATCTATCTATCTATCTATCTATCTATCTATCTATCTATCTATCTATATATATATATATATATATATATATATATATATATATATATATATATATATGTATAGAGAGAGAGAGAGAGAGAGAGATGATAGACTGAGATAGATAGATGGGGTATTAACAGAGTTATACAGACACATATATATGAACATTGATGATTATTGATTCAGAAAATTCGCACTTTTTTTGCGATCATTACCCAACAAAGGACGAAAAGAGTAACTTATTTATTCATCACCCCTCTTCCAATTATTTAATTGATCACCTTCAACGCAGCATGTTTCCAAAAGTCATTGCTCACCCGATGGTTTCTTTGGAGTAACCAATCAGACCTGTTGGTAAACGCATCAAAATATTTTATCAATTATCAGAAAATAAATACTCGTAGAAATAGAAAAGAATCTTCAGTAATTTTTTGGTTAGTATTTCTTTAATCCTAATTTTAGTTTTAGTCCCTTTTGCAACAACCCAGAATGTCTGTCTATGGCCGTTAGTAAACAGCTTTCAAGCATTTCTATTCATTTTAAACGACTCGACAAGTGAAGTGCGAAATATCTCTTGCAGTGCTACTCTCTTCAATTACATGTTTCAACATGTTCATTTGAAAGAGGTAGGTTATTCGAAATCTACTGAGAGAATTCCTCTCTGATTTCACTCATGAGTAATTGGCTGAGAAGAAAGAATTAGAATCAAACGCAAAAAAAAACGTAAGAAAGCGAAAAACAATCATGAACACAGCGAGTAAACGCCATAAAATGTTCACGAAAACGTGACGTTGTTTTTTAGCATTAAGCATGCACCGATTGTTGTTTGCTAAATGACGAGTAGCAAGCAACAATAAAATGTAGTTTGATTTCTGCATGATTGCTTATCCATAAAGACAGAATTTACTCTAAAATGGCCGTTCGATTGAAGAAAGAAAAAGATAAATAGGTTCGGTATTTACGTATCGCTTTTCATGCCATTTGGGTCTTTCTATCTAATACGACGGCCGGTTATATGAGCTTTGATTTAAGCAGACGACATGGCCAGGCTAGTGCTGCCTTCAAAGACTTCTCAGCCTTTTCGATGTACCTTAGTCTCCCAGTCGATTAAAATACAATAGAAAAGGTCTGACCGCCGTCCATCATGAATGCTTACGTTTGCTGTTTGCTGGGCGCATTATGTAATACTTTTATTGATTAGAGACAAACGAGTATACTTAGCCACTGAGAAATCCAGGTAACTTAATATGGTGGGTCAATAAGAAATTGAATCAGGAAAAGGATTAAGGATATTTGAGGCGGATTCAATGGTTTCGTCGTTATTTCCACAAGAATCAGCGAAGAATAATAGAAAAGAGTCAATTGACAAATATATTGATTTCACCAAAATAAAGTTAACAAAATGGCTGACGAGGTTGGGATGACACCAGGAAAGATTCTGGGATCGAAGCAGCTGATTGTTAACTTCGACAGTATGCCAAAGTCGAAATAAAAGGAATTGGGAATGATTAATAAAATATCTTTGTTTTGAAACAAAGGTGACAACATCCCCAAATTAAGGTATCATTTCGCTTATTTGTATGTACGACCGTTAAGCTTTCGGATTATTATTTATTCTATTCTCCCTCCCCACCCAATCTTACAATGGAATAAAAAGGTAGAGAATGGAAGAGGGTGCATATACTTGGATGGGGGGATGAAATGGGCTCAACATTTTTATAACTCTAACTCATTCATAACTCCAACTCACAAGTCTGGAGCCTAAAAATTAAGTTATAGTAACAATAGTGATAGATCAGAGGAATATTGACGGATAGCGAAAATATTCAGAAACTGTAACATGTTATAATAGTTGATATAGAAACGGTCCATATGTAAAAAAATTACTTTAACAAAATTGTATAATTCTACAGCAGGAATATATGTGAAACTCATGATGATATCTTAATTGTCAGCACTCTTGTAATTTCTACGAGTCCAGCGAGTACGAGAATAAAAAGATGATTAATACACACACACACACACACATATATATATATATATATATATTTATATATATATATATATATATATATATGTGTGTGTGTGTGTGTGTGTGTATATTTATATATATATAAATATATATATATATATATATATATATATATATGTGTGTGTGTGTGTGTGTGTGTGTGTGTGTACATACAAGAGCTCGAACAGTTGTCCTGGTAACATTTTCTATAACATTCCTTTAATTTTCATTATTTGAAACTGATTGAGGGAATCCCCGAGGGTCATTATTCAGGCCCTTGTGTCGGGAACGAAATTTGTGGATCCAACATCGCACCGTTGTTTCTGGCCAAGATCCCTTTCCAAATTCAAATATTCTTGAGAGCTTGAACATTATTTTTTACTGACTTTGAACCCATACAAAAATAGTAGCCTGATTTTCTTTGAGGATAGCATCAACAGGAGTGACAGATTATCTTATCAAAACTAATTTGATGAATCAGGAGTTAGAAATCTCAGAGGATGCTAATGTCTTTAATCAGTTAGATATGTATTAGGAAATTTTTTGCTTCCAAAATCACAATCAAGAATACAAACACCAAAAAGCAGCCATTTTGTGAAGTACAACCGAATATATATATATGTATATATATATATATATATATATATATATATATATATATGAGGGAATGCCTCGGAAATCATTTGTTGAAATTCTGATTTTGCACTGGAGGCATCAGAGGTTAATTTGTTACCATCTAAACCATCAAGCTGGTTCAATCGGTAAAGCATGAAATGCAGAGTTAACATTGAACATACGAAGCCTGTCTGTAAAGTATCAAGCCATTTTGAATATCTTCCGCAGCCTTCAAGCAAATTGGCAACCAATCAGAGGGGACCTTACTGCGCATACATGGCAGTGAGACGACGGTGAGAGAGCTTTTGCACTGTGTAACTGTCGCATCCACAATGACCGAATGAGGGTCATTATCATGCCCCCTGGAAACTAGGTCTGTCAGCGCCCCTTCAGTCCAGATTTGACTCCCTACGACTTCTAGCTTTTTCCAAAAAGATTTCAGACAGGAAAACGTGACGTAGTAACTTACGGCAATCCCGAAAGAGGACCGCAGGCAGATTTGAAAAGTTTAAGGGACGCTGGTGTTAGTATGCGAGGTCCGAAGTGAATTACTTCGAAGCACCATTGTTATTGGTTATTCATTTATTATGAAATGACAGGATACTTTCCAAGTGGACCCTGTACCTATCCTCATATGAAACAGGGAACGGAAATGACCAAGAAATCTTATTTATCTTTTGATTGTGAGAGAGAGAGTGGGTAAGAATGAAAGCTCATTTCAAAGTGAAAAGTTTCTTCACGCCATGAAACATTTGTCAGTGAATCAGAAAGAAAGAAGAAAATTTTCGTTAGAGTGATTTGACGCTGAAATTTTCTCAACAAATAACGCAAAACAATCCATCTGAAGTAAAACAAAACTATACAAAGAGTATAAAAAAGTATTTGTTTGAAACCGTCGGAATGTCTATCGCCAAGGCTCTAACAATCCTGCGCTTCCCACGTTGTCAAAAATGAAGAGAGCAGGGACCAATGGAGTGGATTTTTTTTCACCAGAGAACAATGCGAGGCGACGTTGACAAGTGACTTCATGGCGTCTGTTAGCGACATGGCTGAATATTCAGTAATTAAATAAGAGAAATGCCTACCGTAGTGACTGTGGTATTTTTCTTTTGATGATTGTGGTCGGTGTTCGAAAAAAACAACAACACATTTTGTATGCTGATTTTCAAGGCAGGTATACCTTCGACACTTGAAATATTGGAACTGTACAATCTCCTTAGCTCTTAGATCTGAACCAGTGGCGATTTAGTAGACACCTATAACTATACCCAAGCTAACGACACTTCCAACGTTTATTCACGAGGTTTTATCCGTATGCCTGTTTACACTGGTCAACAAAATTGAACAATTTTTTCTCATGAAAGTTGCAGCATAATTTCTTTAGACGAATTTTCGTGGCAGATCACGAATTTCGATTCTGTTTCACTCTAGTACGTTTCATCTTTTTGCTACGGGAACGTTCTGTTTTCAGTTCTACAGTATATAAGTGAAGGTTACATGAAAACAAGATTTGTATCAGTCAGACATGGTGCTCTATGTGGATTACATGATGAAATACATCTTCCATCTTATTATGAATATTATACATGATGCAAGAAAATGGGTTACATTTTTCCATAACTACATAAAGCACACCATAACGCATGCCTAATTGAAATTTGTTGTTAACCAGTGCCACCATTTTTCAGGTTAACAGGAGATGCGCTAAGAAAAGCAATGCAAAGGCAGGCTGCTACAGTCCCAATAGAATTGCTCAAATGAATTTTGATTTTTCTCTGGTATTCCAACATAAAAAAGAAAGAGTTCGAATTGAATCAATCAATCTCACAATACAACTTTTTTTATTTCAAAACCACCGGGAAGTCCACTTATATGTTATTAGTAGAGCACGATAAATATTTCAACTTCAAGAAATGCATATTTCGACGAGGCTGACCTGCAGTATCACTAATAACTCCAGGTGGTTATTCCAAAATTAGGAACGAAATGACGTTTGACAACGTCCAGTGATTCACTTTGTTCAACAATCAGACGCATATATTTCTGCAACAAAATTTGACTTTTTTGTTCTGGTTTAAAAAATAATTCCGATTTGGAAATTAAAATTTTCATTTTGTATCCAGGTCAAAGAATTCGTTGCATATAATACTTCCTACTTTTAATTCCATGGGGAATATAAAGAAAAATATATTTCCCTGAATTTCCCCCATAACCCAGATATTTAACTCTTTCCTCGATTTCTAACTACTGTGGGACATGACAACGATGCTTGCTTTTACACATTGAGCCATTTGGTGGGCAGTCTTATATGCCCTTCAATATGATGATTAGAAATTAGAGTCAACTCATTCATTTACTTGTAAAATCCTCTATATATTTTCATTCACTTCTCTAAGTTATTGACTCAAATTAAAGCCCGATACTTTGTTTCAAGAAATTCTAGCAATTTGCAATCACTGCGCCGAGAGAAAGGTTGTATTGGCAGAATTTCAATCTACTCGGAAGATATAAGGAAATAAAAATGCCTATTAATGACTTGCGAAAAGAGTATATTTACAGGCCACAATGCTGCATTTACATTTTTTGGTTTGTTGCAGCTTGAGACCTCGGATCCCGACAGCAAACTGACCAGGACCTTTATTTTGAACAATTCGTAAGCGTTTACAAGTTGGTTGGCCATTGGTCCTATGATTTCTGTGCCTGTGTGTACATGAATGTTTTTTTCAGGCACTGCAATCTCTGTCACTGACCGACTGACAAATCGAGATAGCAAACGTCTCCCGCCATCACCACAGAGCATTCCCTCCAATTCTTTCTATAAATCTGATGTCGCTTAAGCGACATTTCTATCATTACGTCATCAGAACATTTTACCACGTCAGAATACAAATATGCGTCAGTTGCATGAATGGAATTCTATTTTACTACGATATTAGAGTTACAGTAAGGTTCTTCCCGAGGAAGGAGCTTTTAAAGCTTTGAAAGGCATTAAAGATCCAACTTGGCATCTATGGTCTGATTTTCAGGCTTTTTCAAGTTGGAGATTCGTTGCACAGGACAACCCTCTCGGTCAGCCTCCAGGGTCGTTTTTCCAGAGGTCGCAACAGGCAGCCTTTTTGGCTGCAGAACTGGTCAGAAAGGAGGTTGTTTGGCATCAGTCAACCTTAGGGACTCCTTTTCTGTCAGAGTGATTGTCTCTTGGTTGGGCTGTCTTATAGGGCTAAAAGGCCGCACCTTGTCCTGCTATAGGCCGATGTCTGGAGAAGAGAAGAGGATTCATGCCTTTCCAAAGCATGAATCCACTTCCCCCCTTCCAGCCCATTAAGCGTGTAACGTGAACAAATCCATCATAGCAAAACTATGAAACTATCGGAACTCTTGTCGGACAAATGTCTTGCCAATTTCATGACGCTTTCGCGCCTGGAAAGAAGCCTAACAGCACGACACATCCTCAACTTCCAAATAGATGATCTCCCATCAAAAATAACGCATTATGTTTCTGAATGGGTTTTCTTTAAATAAGGCATGTTCCTCTACAATTTCCCCCCTTTATCTTAAATTGGGATTTAGACACTGGACCTCGTGCAATATTCATGAAAGAGCGTCTATTAAGCGATCTCATTGAATGCAATTAGACAAAAAAAGGCTACGGGGGGAGCGATTGGTGGGTGGGGCGGTTAACGCCTTCCACGAATCAGCGAGGTCCGTTGATCGTGCCCAAGTCACTTAATGTCGAGGATTTATCGACCAATCCGTGCCTTGCAGTGCCCGGCAAATGGAGGCCTGGGGTTCAGACTCACTTAAAACAAATGTTGCAAAGGTGATGGGGAACGAAGGAATAGAGAATAGAACCGATAAATGAATAAAAATGAAACGAGAAAGAACAAACATACAATGAACCAAAACAAGGGGAAGTAATTGAATGGGAAAAAATTATGAAATTTGTATGAATCGAAGTATCAAGTTCTTTCTTCGGCTCCCTCTTCACCCAACCAACGATTTAGATCTCACTCTCTGTCTTTCGCCAAATTGAGCTTATCATTATTTTTGTTGTTGCTAGTTTTCCTGAAAACAACTAAAACATTAATAACCACAGAGCTTGATCTAAGAAATAATGCAAGACATCTACTACTACTACTGCTACTACTGCTACTACAACTACTACTACTAGGTGTGAAAGAATAACCTCCGTTCTGTCTCTACTGACAATGGAAGGTCCCTTGGTTGAAGTGTATGGAGATCCTAAGATGCTGAGTCGATAAAATCCTCTTCTCTGCCTTGGGGAAAGCAGGGAGTGATGTCTGAAATCAGCTTGGCTGCGGGAGCTGTCGGAACGGCGTCAAATTAGGCGTCACACCGATGTAAGGTGAATACACTCCCTGGTTTGGAATCAGAGATGTCCCTCCCTAGACTGTTTGTCATCCCAAAGCTAGAGAGCCCAATCTGTGCTGCTATTCTACCCATAGCTGGGTGGAGGAGAGATGGGTTCATACCTCCTCCAAGGGTATTAGTGCGAAATGAACATAAATAGACCCAATCACTACATGTTGCTTGCTTCATGGTCATAGAATGTAAAAACGACCTGAGCTATGCAATAATCGAGCTACAAAAATAAGATGGACAAGCCTGGCTGCTGCTGGGTCAAACTCCACTCCCACTTCTATTCCAATTAAAGATGATTACTACAACATTTGTAGAGTATTTATAATAAATAAATGAATTTATTAGAATGATACAAGCCCTTGTTATGTTATCTTAATTTTTTCTCCCTAAAATTTGTTTTTTTCTTGTTGTTCTTGTTACGGTCGAAAAACAAAGTCAACTTGGACAGAAAGAAAATAAGTGCAAAGAATAAAAGCCAAGCATCATCTCAGAAATCTGGAAACTTGAATCAAAATGATAACGCTCAGAATCTACACATTTTTGCCAACTATAAAACAAGTCCATTTATTCTGAAAGTATTAATCTGGGGTCTAGAAACTAATGAATTCTTTGAAAGCATTTGAGATGCTGCTTGGTTGTTGAAGATCTTCCTACGTTGGTGGTCGAAATGATTTAAAATGTTGAAGTCGGTCGGGGAGTTTTGAAGCCTCGTCCGATCAGTTTTCGCAATTCGTGGACAAATTGATCACAATCAATTTACAAACATTGAATGACAACGTTGCAGTTTTTTTAGGCGTTTTGTCGATACTTTTTGTTGTAATGGTTTCGCCCGAATTCAAGAAATTCTTGTGGATGATTCCACTTGCTGGCCATCAAACAGTGACCATAATCATCTTTGGTTCGGGGAGGTGTTTTGGTGCTTCGCTTCCGTCGAACCACTGAGTAGAACTGAATCCATTTTTCGTCACATTTCACAAGGCGATCAAGAAACGATACGTTTTTCTTGTGCAAAAGAAGTGCAGAACAGACTTCATGGTAGCAATTTTTATCTCGTTCAGCTCGTGAGGCAAACATCTGTCGAGCGAAAAGACGTCCATGAACCTCCTCAAGTCTTCTCTCCGCTTAGAAATTTTTGTTGAGCTGCGCGTTCGTTGGAGGCCCTCAGGCCAAATACTTGGTTCATATTGAGAGCTGTTCCAAGT
Organism: Thysanoteuthis rhombus; assembly: GCA_963457665.1. NCBI lineage: Eukaryota > Metazoa > Mollusca > Cephalopoda > Oegopsida > Thysanoteuthidae > Thysanoteuthis > Thysanoteuthis major. The sequence continues at coordinate 66,777,872 of OY735209.1, read as the reverse complement.
TATTTACGTCCCTTTTTGAACTCATATAGCAAAATTGCTCAAATTTGCTTTTTTCCATTTTTGATTTGATAGCCTCAAATGAACCAGAATAATAAATGAAATGAAAACATTCAGCTAAAAAAAAAACAGAGCAAAATTTGCATTTTAAAATGGTAAATTCCATCAACATGGATCAAATGCACATTGGACTCTTTTTTTATGCCGCAATCCAAAAATGCAATATTCTTTTGAATACAAACATTTATTACCTAAAGCAAAATATCATTGTTATAAATAGTAAAATATTGCCCTTACACTGGCAACGGTTTCAGCCGTCCTTGCACTGGCTTCATATACCAAAAGTTTCCGTTTGCGATGCGTGAAAGTGACGAAGAGATGACAAGCACCCGACTTTACTTTAAACAAATGAAGGCATTATGATGAAATGAATTCAAAAATGAATTCCGAGCATTGATTATCAATTCATTTTTAAAAATAATCATATTCGGTTAAGAGTGGGGCCCAGGGACAATTACCCCCTTCTAAATTTCCTTAACCATTCCCATCTTTCCTCTCCAGCTATGTCCCCCATTTGTTGAATGAACATACATGATCTTCGTTTTCCAGTTTTCACTGAGTTCTTTGGTCTTATTCTTTTCTAGTTTGTCAATCTGATTGCTGTATCTCTTGTTTTCTCCAGTTTAGGAAGGAGACGGAATATCTGACAACCAGAACATCCCAAGTATCAATCACTTTAATAATGTTATTTCCATTCAAATTTGTCTCTCTCGGTTATACACTTTACTTAATCATTCTTTCATTCCTGATTAGTTTTTGACCAATCGGAGCATAACGGTGGTAAGTCACGACAAAAAGAATTATTATTATTATTATTATTATTATTATTATTATTATTAGTAGTAGTAGTAGTAGTAGTAGTAAGGTTCACACAAGATGTCTAGTGGCCAACACTGGAGACTATGTCGCAGCAAGTCTCCTCTAATCTCCGGCCATCCTCTCTGTATCCCTGCAGTCCACACTAGTGCTCTGGTTTGAACTTTCTCACCAGATGTCTGGTGGCCATTGCAGGAGGCAGAGTGACAGCGAGACCCCTCGGGTATCCAGCCCTCCTTCCAGCGTCCTCTCATAGCCTTGGTTGTACTGTGCCAACCATGCATTGCTTTACTTACACCTGCTTTTTCCTCTCCAGCTTTTAGGTTGTTACCCTCGACTGGGGTCACGAGTCTCATATTTCCAATACTCTTTTCAGTATCCCAACAGATACCAGTAGTGCTGTGGTCTGCATAGTTTCAATCCTTCCTCTTGACTTCAATGGCTATGTTCCCAGTACGTCTGCCATTATTGGCACCACCCTGACCTTCATGTCCGTGGCCAAGCCCTGGTATTTCCTAAGCTTCTCACTCTCATTCATATTCACTCTGTGATCCACTGGCGCAGCCACATTTATCATTTTGCAGGTTCTTTTTCACTTGTCCAGGATTTCCACATCTGGGCTTTTCGCTTGGATTGTAGTAGTAGTAGTAGTAGTAGTAGTAGTAGTAGTAGTAGTAGTAGTAGTAGTAACATCCATTACGGCAACAATAATAGAAAATGAAGTGTGTATTCCTAATTACAATGGGCCGAATTAAAAAGAAAACAATTAGCAAAGATTAGAGACAATCACCATAATGAGAATGAAGAAACAAATATTTTTCTTGTCTATAAATAATTATCATGACCATTCTTGTTATTATTATTATTATTATTATTATTATTATTATTATTATTATTATTGGTAGTAGTAGTAGTAGTAATAGTAGTAGTAGTAGTAGTAGTAGTAGTAAATACCTGGAAGCTGTTTATAGTTTCTTCCACTGTATAGGAACGATATTTGTTTAGATAAAGGGATGATCAGAAGTTTAAAAATATTTCCATTAATATTTTTAAAAAAAGGTTTTATTAAATTGATTCAGGATTTGAAGAAGGAAAAACAACTTTTGTAGAGTTGTTGCCCCTCGCTAGAGTTGTCAACCCTATCGATACGACAGTTGGACGTATTATACTATATCATATTATTATATATTATCATTTATTATATTACAGACGAACAGATAAACGGACACATTACAGGGTATTATCGTTGTTGAGTATAGTCCAAGTTTGAGGCCGAAGTTCACTCTGTTTTTCTACAACAACAATAACAACAATAGCAATCCTCGTTTGTCTCCCGTCGCTTTAAACCAAACTGATGCATGACATTAACATTTCGACACCTTGATTTAAAATCACGACCAATCGAAGTAAGTTGCTCTCTTACCAACTGAGCCAAACTGAAAAGTCAACTTAAGTATATAAAACGATTATGAAATTTTTCAAAAATACCCAGATACTACTCATCCTCTCTCTCCCTCTATCTCTCTATCTCTCTCTCTTTCTCCCTCTTTATATATGTATATATATATATATATATATATATATATATATATATATATATATATATATATATATATATATATATATATATGCTAATTTTATTCAGATAAATTCATTAATATTTAAATACATTTTATTTTTATAGTCATTTATTTATCATGTACACAATAGAAATGTTTTAGTAATTTTCTTTGTTGGAAAAGAGTTGGAGTGAACTTGGATCCTGCAGTAACTAGACTTATCATCATCATCATCATCATCATCATCATTATTATTATTATTATTTGGAATCTCACACCAGTTAGTGGATGTAGTATCTGGGTATTTTTGAAAATTTTTCATTATCGTTTTCTTTGTTATTTTTCATGTTTTTTTTTTTTTTTTAATAGTGATTTTCTCTTCTTCCCTCCAGTTCCTTCTTTCTTCTATCCTTTTTTTCCCTCCCAATTGCGAGTCATCCATGTTATCATCTGCAAAACAATTTTGAAGAAAATGACACCAGAAAGTGAAAGAGATATCAACAATTCCTTTTTGAAGAATATCTTATTGAAAACCAGATACATTGTATAGAATGGCTCTTCTGAAGGAGAATATATATATATATATATATATATATATATATATATATATATATATATATATATATATATATATATACATATATATATATATATATATATATATATATATACATATATATATATATATATATATATACATATATATATATATATATATATACATATACATATATGTACATATATATATATATATATATATATATATATATATATATATATATATATATATATATAATGCTACGTGATATTTTCTGCTTGTATCATTTGTCAAAAGGAGGAAGTACTGAATTATAACTATGAAGAAGATTCCTTCACTTATATATTCATTTCATTTAATTTTGATATTTTTCAGATGGGTAAAAGAAACGTTCATTCTAGTTGAACATAAAGAAGAAAATGCGGAGCAACAAGCTTTTGAAATTTTCGTTAAGTTGCATGATTGCATAATTATTTGAATACTGCCGTTACATATATATATATATATATATATATATATATATATATATATATATATATATATATATATATATATATATATATAATATATATATATATATATATATATATATATATATATAGATAGATAGATAGATAGATAGATAGATATACATATGTATATGTATATAACTTCTTTAGTGATGCTAACAATTTGATATTTTTTTTAAAAACAATCAATGCTCGATGAAGGCAATTATCTTATATATGATATACATAAATCAAATTACAATCAAAATCCATCATTTCAACAGTTGTTTTGACGATCAAATCTCTTCTCCCTATCTTTGCAGTTGACACAACGTTTCGGCAGATTCATTCTATGACCTTTTTCGAGTGCAATAGATAATATCTATAAATGGGGAGAGTCTTTTCTATCGTAGAATGAATCAGCCGAAACGTTGGGTCACCATCGAAGATGGGTAGAAGAGATTAGATTGATATCAAAGACTATTCTTATAGAAATTACAGACAAAAAAAACGTCATTATTCCATAGGGATCCTACTAAGAGCTTCACAATATAAATTTTAAAATAATTTTAAAGACTTTTATTGAATCTATCTGTTGTTAATTTCTTTTTTGATGAATAAGATATTTTTTAGTTGAGAAACTGACAGGTGTCTATACATAGTGTGTGTGTGTGTGTGCGTGTGTGTGTGTGTATGTGTATGTGTGTGTGTATATAAAGTTTTTATATTTATATGAAAAACAAAACTGTGAGGAGAGACATTCACCCAGCTTTATGTAATGGAGTCTTTTGGTGATGTAGAAATAAAATTTCATGTAGGTTAAACGTCATGAAAACAATTCCATAATTATCCTATGCTGAATAGAATTTTATGCGGGGAGGGGAGCTCAGAACAATTTTAATGGAGGAACTGACACACACACGCACACACACACACACACATATGTTTGTGTGTGTGTGTGCGTGTATGTATACTGTATGTGTGTGTGTATCGTGTGTGTGTTAGTATTTTTCTATATTTAAGGACGGTGATCAGCAGCATTTCCTCAGCTTTATGCAGTGAACTCTTCTGGTGATGATGTGGTAGAAATAGAATTTTATCTCATTTTAAACTTGATGAATAAAATAGAATTATTCAAACAATCAATCCATCGGTTTTCGTTTATTATTCAAAAAGTATTGAATATAATCAACATATTGAGGTACATACTTTTTTTGATATTTTATAACTACATTACAATTGCAAAATTACTTTAATATTGACGTCAGCCTTTACGGCACTTGCAGATTGATACTTTTATGAAATTATATCCATTCGATTTTGCTGGCATTTTTCCATGGGATTCGGTGATTGAGAAGTTTTTAAAGTTAACGTAGAAAAGGCTTATCAAAAGAATTCGAAAATTCCGAAAAAATCTGTTGTAAATTCTCGACCAATCTTATTGCATCATTTTGAGTCGGGTACAAAGGCTTGAACAACAAATGACTTGACATGATTCCTTAAAGCATGAAGAATACACGGGAAATTGAATATTTCCACGCATTTTCTCTTGTATACAGTGTTTTCAGACTTGTTTTTGCTACACAGGACCAACTTTCTTTGGTCTAAGGACCAAATTTGTTTGGTTTTAGGACCAAATCAATTAGCTCAAGTACCAAAATAATCAAATGACTTGGAATTCATCATCAAACTAAGCTTTCTGGAAAAAAAGGGATAAGATGAATATTTTTCTTCATCAATTGTTAATACATATTTATGTTGTAGTATCATTCGTGTGTAAGGGATTATTATCTTTTGCAAATTTACCTTCAGTACCAAATCTTTATTTTCGGAACCAAATAGCTTTGTGCAGTACCAAATTAGTTTAATTTTAGTCTTCAAAGAGTCCAATGGGCAACTTATTCCTGGGAAGATATTTTCAAAATTGAAAAAAAAAATTGAATATTTTTTTAAAAGTTTAACGAATTGGAAAACAGTTTTTCCTGTTTAAATGAATCTAATTTTTTTTCATTCGTGGAAGACCAAATTTTTAAAAACTGTTTTTAGTTTTCGTAAAAAGAGAATTTTACCTGAACGCTGACACATGAGCAAATAAATACAAATTGTATGTTGTTTGGGGTGGGCTGTCCTTGGATTACTAGGCAGACTGAATTTCGACATCCTTCGAAGTATGGTGAAAAAATCCATTTGATTTATTCATTCTCACATTTTCCATCTATACTTGGAAAATCCTATTGTCTCAGACATATGACACACTCCCTCAATCACTTGGCGCCTTTGGCGAGACCCTATATTGCCGACACCACGACCAGCCCTGTGTTTAAAATCGGAGTTATAGTATTACGTAAAATGAAGTCTTTCAAAATAAAAGTATTGTGACTTTTTTAATAATCACATCCCCATCAGAAAAGAAGATAATTTTCAATGTTCGTTTTAAGAAGATCGAAATTTGCTTGCATTACATCTTCGGTAATCTCTGCTTGGGCGCACATAAACCCATTTATTCAGATGCTCCAAACATATATTTTTTCATTAAAAAGTTTTGTTAAACATCATATTCATCAAATATTAAGGCAATAATGAAATTAAAAGCGAGTCTTTTTTTTATAATCAGACTTCGCACCATGAATTCGTCAAGGTGCGACGGAAACAGAGCATCCGACTGGCTAAAAGGACGTTTTAATAAACAGCAAAAGACAGGCTTTTAATTTCATTATTGCGTTAATTTCTGATGAATATGTTCTTTCAAAATACTTTTTAATAAAAAAAAGATTACAATTTCTTTAACCTTTATATGACTTTTAGAGCCTTTGTATGGTGTTCAAACACCGCCATAGGTAGGTTTATGTTAGTGTAGATTACCACGCCTTCTTTGTTTAATCAAAAATCAACTTTAAATAAATAAATAAATAAATAAATAAATAATAATAATAATAATAATAATAATAATAATAATAATAATAATAATAATAATAATAATAATAATGAAAATAAAAAAATAAAAAATTCATAAAATCATCTAATTTTTCATCTGTTAACACGTGCTCTGGTGAGGGATACACACATACACACATACGTACATATATATATATATATATATATATATATATATATATATATATATATATATATATGTATGTATGTATACGCCCACTGGGAAGACCTTAGTACGCATTGGCCGTTATGCATAGAAAAAACAACAACAACAAAAACCGTCTTCATCTCTATCAACACAGAATGGGGAAAAGAATGTTTATCGTCTCCTCAGAAAGTGCCGTGTCTATTCGCAATAAACAAACACATAAATAGGAATGAATATTTCATCTCATTTGCATACTGATTCATGTTTGTAGCCCTTCGTTCGCAGATAAACATACAATTTTTATTTAATCTCAACGTCAGAAAATTACTCGAATCACGCACAAATCTCCGATGCAACGCAGCCCCCATTGGCTCACCCAATTTAGAAGAATCCTAATTAATATATAGATAAGATAAGTAATTGATAATAATGATAATAATAACAACAATGTAAGCCATGGTGATGATGATGATGATGATGATGATGAGGATAATGATGAGAAGAAAAAAATAGGTCTGGTTAGTCACTCAACGGAAACTGTAGTACATATATATAGATATAATACAAATCAGGAATACAACATCACATGATACAATGTCTGATGAGTGAATGGTTTATTTCATGAAGTGCTCGATACATTCAACATAAAACATTAAGTTGATTTAGAGTAGAGTTTAAAATATAATCGCCTGAAGAGGCCAAACAGTGCAGAAACATAACCGTAGTTGTGTTGCCATTCTTATTTCATTATATATATATATATACATATATATATATATATATATATATATATATATATATATATATATATATATACGTGGGATATTTTCAACAAATTGAGAAAAACATTAGAAGTACAAAATTCGGTTTCACACACACACACACACACACACACACACATATATATATATATGTATATATATGTATATATATATATTTATATGTATATATATATGTATGTACATACATATATATATATATATATATATATGTATGTATATACATATATATATATATATATATATATATGTATGTATGTATATACATATATATATATATATATATATATATATATATATATATATATATATACATATATATGTATGCACATGTAGAAGTGCTACTTGTGCTTGGAAGAAAAGCTTGCTTCCCAAATGATAATAATCTCTCGAATTTGAAAAAAAATGAATAAAAAAATCAGTTGCAAAATATCGACATAAAAGAAAAATTCTATTTAAATGTTTAGATAGAGACGCGAGAGACATTGATTTTAAAGATTTGAATTATCACATGCATACAACACGCACGTGGGTGAATTTCGCAATTTTAATATATACGAATATATATATATATATATATATATATATATATATATATATATATATATATATATATATATATATATGTGTTTTAATTACATTAATCACAATATGGATTAAATGATAATTATATACAATAAATATATGAAAATAACGATAGATTGATCTACATTCTTAATCCGAAAAAAAAATACCAACTGTATTTAGCATACTAACTATCAACATCATAAGTAGAACATGTTCACCATCCAAATCTTCCCTAATATATATATATATATATATATATATATATATATATATATATATATATATATATATATATATTTGCACACATCCTCTCACACACGCATAATAAATATGCATATACACACACACACATATATAGAGAGAGAGACATTTTATACATGAAGTATTTAAATGATGTACATAAATTAAAAAATTTGTAAGTAAATCCTTTTTCGGGACCCTCTACCTCCCTGTCACTTTCCCTATCCTTTTGCTATTCTTTCATATCGTTTTCTTACATACTTACCTACATTCTGCTTTCATACATTTATGAGCATATATCAAACGTATACCTACATGCGTACATACATATTAAACATATATTCAATATTTTGATGGAAATATTGCTATTTGTATTATGCAGAGAAAAACTTTCATTGAAAAACTTTTCGTGGTTGTTCATGTGCTCAAGAGAATAATCGCTATCCTTGGAAAGATTTCGATTTCGATTTGCAGTTATTGAGCATTGAATACATACACACACACACACACACATGCACACACACACACACACACACACACACACACACACACACACATATATATATATATGTATGAATTGCGTCGTATTATATTGAAACTGTTATTCGAAATAATCTCCCGTCATTACACGGTGAATGTATCGTTTGGCCTAGACAACGTAGATGGAATAAACAGTTGAAGAAAATGGGGCTGCTTCTTGATCGTTTATTTTATTTCGGTCATCAAGGCCAAATGATACATTCTCATTGTCATAACGGGGGAGAACATTTCAAATAAGAGTTTTATATCCATTTTTTGATAACATACATTTACATTTATATATAGTGTGGAGATCGATGACATTTATCCGATTTTTGATTCGCAGTTGTTGACCATTAAATCTACACACAAACACACACACACACACATATATATATATTTATATATAGTGTGGAAAAATATGGTGAATTTAATAGACAGTATGGAAACTCAAAAGTTTGGAAACTGTATTGAATTTATTTCCGTTGTATGTTACCCACACACATATCCAAACGACAAAATACCAATGCCGGCACATTCCCTTCCCCAACAGGTTACTACAAAATTACACTACCAACACTCTTCTAAAATCTTGGATTACCTGCACTCATACACACAGAATATAACAATGTAAACACGCTCCTCAACAACATACCCACAACCACGCACATTTACATACGCTACATACATAGATACATTTTTCTCAGTAACAGTCACAAGACGAAACTACATACACAGAAAACCCCTCTCAATTTCACTAATACATAAATGATTTCAACTCGATACGAAGGCATTTACTTGTTTGCTAATGAAGATAACAAAATTAGAAAAACAATAACCTGGCATCATCTTTCCTTCTCAAAATCTTGTTGTCCGCAAATTTTATCATTTTTCCCAATGGAAGTTTGACAATGGGATCCAGCAGTTTCTCGAAACATACAACAGAAATAGATTCAATCCGAACATTCGTGTTTCCATATTGTCTAATAAATTCATCACATATATAAATGTGTGTGTGTGTGAGTTTTGATGAAAATGACAATTGGAGGATGGATAGGACAAAATTTGATAGAAAAGCAGGTGTTACATCTCGAAAATTTCTATCATCACGTGGGCATGTTTCGATGCAATTCGATGGTTGCAGGCCAACTCTTTCAGCGAAACTTGCCACGCAAAAGAGAATATTGAACTATGTTTACATGTTTGAGATTGAGGAGAGAAATGGGGATATCTCTGTGTCATGGGTTGTTCAAAGGAATTGGCCAACACCCAACAGACCATTAAAGAAATAGTATAATAAAAAATTTCACGATGTAACACCTGCTTTTCTCTTATATATATATATATATATATATATATATTCTTCTAAGAAGATTAATATTAGCTGCACTACACAAGTCCCCTTCTATGACCATAAAGAAAACATACATACAAAAGGACTGGGTATCTAATAACTCAGCATTTGGTCCCTTCTTCTCTAAGTTCAACATGGCACAGAATTTTCAAAGATCTAACCAAAACCACTATTTACTTATGCTACAATATGCTAATATCAGCTAAAAGCATAAACGAATTAGAAAAACTAAAACTAAAAACTAGATCATTCCAAAACATTTCAGTTCTTAACTTCACTTATGAACTAAACAATACCAATATCTTCCTTGATGTACTAATCGACTCTAATAATTCTAACTTCACCATTTCTCCATTCAAAAAACCACCGGCACTAACTCCTACCTGTAACAGCTACTGTACCCATCGTTATGAATAAAAAGGCTGTAATAAAAATCTAATTGGTCAAATAAAAATAATATCCTCCCCAGAAATTATTCTACATGTTTCTAACTAAAAGCATTAAAAACACTTACCAATAACAGATTCCCCGACCAAGTAATAAATGAATAAAGAATTATATATAGAGAGAGAAAAGTGATTAGCTGGATTTCATTTTTCTCGTAGGACATCACACGATTAAAACGAATATCATCAAGTATTATTAATGGCCGAACATCACAGCGTTGAAATGTTCCACTAGAGATAACAAAATCTTGCTATGTTTGGCCTGGTAGAAGATTATACAAAAAGTGGTAAAAGAGAACTCCTTATGGGGAATACCTTATAATAATATATATATATATTCATAAAAATTTGTACGTATATGAATATAAGTATACATAGACAAATATGTTATTAAGAAATGGATATATGATCCGACAGAAAGATTATAAATTGCATTATATTGTAAGACTCTTATCTGATATGCTAATTATCGTTACGAAGAATTTGTGTTATATATATATATATATATATATATATATATATATATATATATATATATATATAGAGAGAGAGAGAGAGAGAGAGAGAGAGATAGATATAGATATAGATATATAGATATAGATATATATATACATAGTGTGTGTGTAGATATATAGACAAGCAGGGGATAGATGGAAACAACCAATTAGAGATAGTTATAAAAAGGATTTAGCAGCAGATAGATCGATAGATAGATATGAAGTGAGAAGATGTTAGGTTGAAGTCGTACCCTCATTGTGATACAATTCAAACATTTAAAAACCACTGCCCACTCAAACGTAATCGAATTTAGGGAGGAACAAACCTTGATGACGGTGGAACATTATTTTGCTCTTTACCTGTATTTTCATTGTATTGATATTACCGATCTTATTTCTCCGCTCCGGTGGGGGGTCGGGGCTAATCTACAACAGACTATTTGAATTAGTGAAGCCAACCATATCATGTGTTGTTACTAGGGAAGCAGAGTTGGGGGCGTGGGGTGTCAGTGGTAAGTAAGGTGATATAGGCGGGACTATCTTTGTGCACTTGTTAGCTGTTACTATGCGTTGGTCCAAAAGCTGGTTCGTTCCCCGGGTGGTGGCAGTGTTTTTACAAACGTATATCCATACCAGAAAATCCTCACCCAAGAGTGCACTTAATGCCAACGACGTCAAGGCAGTCTTCACGCCTGTCAATGCTGTTTCAATATTCTCTTTGTTTTATTGAAGATTTTGATCATAGATTTTTTTTTAATACAATTAATTGTTGACAGTCATCGTTTCTCTGTAAAACTTTCCAACCAGAACTACTGGCAGAGCCAGGGGCTCGGGATGGTCCAAGTCCTATCAACCTTCTCGAGGCCGAGCTTCGTAATTCGTGCAAATATGAAGAGACAACCATGGGAGTAGGGATAGGGTGGGACTAGTCCGGCAGGAAGACACGTGACCAACGTCCTTAGGCAGCATGCCTTTTTGTAGTTAATCCATTAAAAATTGGAAAAAAAAACACTTTCCTAAATTTTGTTGGGTGTTAATCAGTAAAAACATCTGCATTTTCAAAAAACAAATGTGACTGCTGTCAGACTCAAACTGAGGGACCAATTTAGCATATATTTACATTGTAAATTGAACCTCTGCTAAAACCTACTTGAGAGGAACGTTTTTCTAGACTAAATGTTGAAATTTCCATCCCTGTAGCTCCATCAGTGCAGCCTATACGCGTGATATATAGATAGCCAGCCAGCTTAAAAACTTTCAATTTTCGTTATATCATGTAGCACTAAACTGGAACGCCGCTTTTTATCCGGCGTACGCAAGTACGGCTTCGAGTTATTTGGTTGCTTCTTTCATAGAGGTTGTCATCTGGGCATTTTGATATTATTAAAATGTTTGGTAAAGATTAGCTTTTCAATACATCGCAGTTCTAAAAGAAAATGTGTTCATCTCGAATTTTGGGTGCTTTTAATCTGTTAGACATTCGGATAATCCGGAAATTTGTTACTTGAAAAGACAGGTAAAATCTTTAAAAAAGCCTCTTTCAAAACTGACAAATTTCTGGAGGTAAGTAAGTTATGGATAAAAAACACAAAAAATACTTGCGAAAAGATATTTTTATACTTTTTTCTTAATCATTTTCTTGTAAAAAAGGTTTTATCGTACTTATCCTTGTTCTAATTAAGTTAAATAAAAAATTCATTTAGTCATAAATACTATTTTATCTATTAAACATTTCATCTGAAAAAAGTCGTATCGATGAAAATAACACGTGGAATGTGTTTACTCTCTAGTAAGACCGCCGACGTACGAATTGTATGATATCTGGTGTGCCCATTTCACATATAATCCTCATTTTCCACCCTAGAAATACTGGCCCCACCCTTAAGTGGCAGCCGACACCCATACCTGAGTGTATTATTTCTCAAAACCTATTTCAACACAGTAATTGATGAAAGTTTTTTTTTTTTTTTTTTTTTTCCGTAATAATGGTATCGACTGATTAGTCAATGAACAAACAAAAAATGTCGTCGATAATAAATCCAATAGTCATAATTATCATGAAGGGAGAATGGAGTCAAGTGTAACACTTTCTACTCTTTTCTGAATTACATTTAGACTGATTCAACTAGATTAGTCATATTTTACTCTATAAAGTTAGACATGTCAGTATTCATTCATAAATTCAGGCGTTACTCTTGACCCCACTGCCGTCGGCCTAGTAAAATCTCCACAATGGTTTTGGTTGACGTTTTTTTAATGAAGCAGAAATGTTGCAAACCCTCATACTCCTATTCTCTAAGCTTACACAATCTGATGAGAGGTGTAGAATCTAGAAATGTCGTGGAGCATTTCTTTTAATCTGAGACCCATTTTTCAACTTTTTACCCTACTGCTTTGAGAAGACGTGATATAGTCGCTGATGAAGTTCTAAAAACCCCATAAAGTGTTCGAGCCGTTGTTCGAGGATCGTTGGCAATTGCTGTCCATAGTTTTTCATCATTTAGAACAGGTTTGGGTATCCTTCAAGGTTTATTATTGATAATATTTCCAGATCTAAACATATTCAACCAATGCTGAACAGTTCGCACTATAGCAGTGCTCTCTCCAGATGCGTTGTTGACATAATCAGCAGCTTGGCTGTACTCATATGAAATCGTGTTTGAAAATTAGTTCAACCTCTTAAATAGAGACCATTGTTTTCAAGGGCTCAAAAATGTTTGATGACGAATTATATCTTTACTAATACTGATCGGAAAAAAAAGTAAACATGAAATACGTTAGTTAATGTTTCTTTTTTAGCATTATTCTAAATGGCTGTGATTCTCAAATCTTTGGCAGTGTATTGAGAAATATATTTGATTTACGCAGCACACTTTTCTCTTAGAATATGAAAATTCATTGATATTTTAAGGGACATGCTTTACTGTTTGATCTTCATCCTTCTTCTGCGCAGCAGTAAACATTGAATTAATAACGAAACGGAGTTCTTTAAATCTACGTACTGTAAAAGTGAAATGATTCAGGTGAACACATTTTAGTAATCAATCAAGAAAACTTAATATCATCATTCTAATATTCATACACATAACCCATTTTCTATTCGTGCATCGCTAAAAAGGTTGAGATCTGACGAATTCTTCTGATTAATTAAAAACCACTAGATTGGTAATCATGTGGCGAAAGGAGGACAGACATAATACCCGTAGTGGACACGTTGAAGGCTCAAAGTGCATGTTGGCGTATTCGATGAAAATTCGTGCCCAATTTCAAGACAGTCGCGACACACTAATGTCTGAGAATCATGGGTATTTGATGTAAAAAGAAAGAAAGAAAGAAAGAATTTCATGTGGAAGGACCTAATGAATATTTAAATGTTTCTAACTGGTAGAATTGAATCGTGTTATTTGTCGACGGATTTGAGGAACGTTCATCGAAGCGAAGAATAAATGAAAGTGACAAGAAAATGACTAAATGAACTCTGTCAACAATGGAGACCTCGAGCTAAATGGACAGCAAATCTTTTTTCGGACAGAAAAGCTTATCCTGCTTGACATTTAGATTAGCATCACATGTACACGTATATATATATATATATATATATATATATATATATATATATATATATATATATACGTATATACGTATATATATATATATATATATATATTGTAGTAGTAATTTGATTATGTATATGTAATATATATATATATATATATATATATTGTAGTAGTAATTTGACTACGTAATATATATATATATATATATATATATATATATATATATATATATATATATATATATATATATATATATATATATATGTATATATATAGGTTAATGATTGGTAATTGGATCCCCTATTTTAGTAAAGAGAAGCGAAGGATGCACACACGAACAGGACCCAGGTGTGTGTGTGTGTGTGTGTGTGTGTGTGTATTCATGTACAATATATTTACTATTCTGAATACACAGAATGAGAAATGTCCCAGACACTCTCAAATCAACACTTGGATGTTGTTTCAAAGAACAATTATTGAAGATCTTTCTGCATCAAACTAATAAAAACAAAGAAAGTCCAGGGCATCCATTGATATCCAACTGTACATCAATTTACACAGCCTGTGAATAATGAATTTTCTCTTTATTTTCCATAAATCTAGTCTTGGTTGAGTAAAAACTTAAAAAATATGATATCCACACTTCACATAAATGAATCACCAGAAATACTCATCTTAGAAAATAATCTAAAATTATCTTTTAAAAAATCCTATTTTATCTAGAATCATCTAAAATTATCTGAAAAAGAGAAGATTTGGGAGCATATGGTGCCTAATTATTTACTCGTGTAAATTTTCAAGGATGTAACCCCCGGAATGTGACCAGGAGCGCTCGGGTGTACACACACGCACAGACAAGTAAAGAGAGAAGGAAACTGTAGTCTACCACTTTTGGGGCTACGGTGATAGTATCGAGCCATTTTGAATATCTCGGGAACTAGTTGCGTAACTTGACGATTAATCAGGGCGAACCTTACTGCGCATGCCGGAGTAGACCCTCTCCCGTAGTCAACAGTGAAACGCCATTAAGTGAGTTTTCATGCTCTGTGACCATCACATTCACAAAGACCGAACCTGCTTATTTTTCATACTTCGTGCTTTTTTTCTTTTTGCAAAACATCGCATCACCTAATTCTATCATCCCCACTGCAGTCTAAATTTGGCTACAAACAATTTATATGCAGCCATTGAAAGGGATAAGATTTCAGACCGTGGACGAAATTAAAGCAAACGTGACGAGGCAGCCGATGGCTCTTCCGAAAGGGGACTTTGAAGACAAGGCTGTAAAATGGAAAGGACACTGGAATAAGTGTGTGAGGTTCCAAGGGAGAATACTTTGAAGGGAACTACGGCGCCATTACTTTATGCAGGCTATTCTTTCGTAATTATTAAATGGTTGAATACTTACCAAACACGCCTCGTAAATTGAGCATGACTTTTGGATTAATGAATTTCAAAAGTGTCTGCATTAAATTACAAAATGCTGTGGCCAGCAGAATACAAGATGGAGAGACAAACAAGACATATTCAGAAAGTATTGGCTCTGCGACGCCCATGATAGAGAGGTCTAACAACGGACTGATGATGATGATGATGATGATATTGAATCATTTGGTTTCATTTTATAAAGAGTGACAGATGCACACTCATCGAAACACTGATGTGCCTTCCACGCTCCTTTCAACAATCAATTCGCCACTACAGTCTTGTCCAGGTATTATATTCGTAAGGAAAAAAAGGATCTCTCTGATAGTGCAATGCAAATAACGACAGCAGACAAAAGGATTAAAGGTAACAGCAACGTTTGTAAACTAACTTTATTTTTCTATTTTCAGCAAAAAATTAGCGTAGCTCATTTTAAAAGAGTTTCTCTTGACGTATCACTTGTTGGTTTCAACACTTTACTACACAATCCAGTGTCAGATTAGCTTTGGCCGAGACTTTTGATCTCGTCTTTTTGTTTATACCTATTACTTTCAATATACTTTGTGGGCACGAGTGAATCTTTTGTTAGCCTAAGACTGGCCATATCTGTTTTTGAAGGTTTGGAGTATACTGGCCTTTTACACTGACTATCCCATGGGTTTAGTATGCGATGTACAAAGAGAAGATGTCCAAGATTTGAATTGAATCTGAGTTTGATACATGATCTTGAGTAGTGCTTTCGTTTTTCATAACAAGGGGATTACCAATAAAATGCTTTGTTGTATTTGTATGTCTCTATCTCCCCTGTTCTTATTGCATTGTTTCCAATCATTTTTGTTTTGCATTGCTGAATAACCTTTTTGAAGGATTAGTTATCAAAGAGAGAATTAAGACAATGGGGATTGTGCAGCGTAATTGCGATCTCTCAGAAGAGTTAGATAAAACACACGTCTTTCAAGAGACAACATTTGTTTGAACGATCGGGGACGATGTATCGATTTTCTTTTCATGCATCAGCTTAGTAATCCTTGCAAGTTTCAAGTCTGGTCGAGACCAGGACTTTATTCTTACGAGTTTTTATGACCACCCTCTTGGTAGGATGCAAGTCCACCGAAGGGATACCTTCACCCTAATCGCACAGCTAAGAGTGTATTCAATCAGCTGCTGAATATACAGGGGAATTTGTCCTAATCAAATGTTTTCCACACTCTTTGCTCATAGTATACTAAAGTATTAGGGAAACTTCTGGTCTCTTCATCTCCAGTAAAAGCCACTAAATACTCAAGTGAAACTTTATCCGATAAGTAAAAAGTACTTTGAGAGCGCATTCATTTGCCAATGCTGCAGTCATTAAAACTGAAATGTGGTAAGTGTTAAAATATCCTCATATCTTCGACAAAATGCCAATGAAATTCATTGATCACTTTTGGAGATACTTTGTGAACAATTATGAGTGAATACATGAATGCATGAAAAAACAAGAAGGGAATATATCTCTCAATTGAAATAAAAATCTTGGAGTCGCCCCCAAATTCAACCTATTCTTCCATAGCCCATCTCCCATCCTAGCTTAAAATTCGACTTAAAATTCGAAAATGTTAACTATGTTCCAAATCTTGAACACGTATCTGATCCAAAGCGGGAAGCAATTGCTCCGTTTCTCCCCTCAGCAGACACCAATAGTCGTACCTATCATTGGTGCATTTGGGACTCTTGAAGAAGAATCATGCAAAACTGTTATAAGAAATCCGATGAAGAATCAAAATCATCTAGACAACAGCATTACTGAAATCAACTTGGATACTTAGCAGAGCGCTGAAATATTTGAGAGATTTGCTGTCATTTGGCCCCCAGTGAAAGGAATCGGTTACTACTTGCATGACAAGACTGGTTGCAGCAGGGGCAAACTCAGCCAACTGGCAATCAGTCGGTCGTAAGATCAAATCGCTGTAGAGATTGTGGATTTTACATAACTGTTTACCCTCTGATTTTGGTGAGGATCGTTCTTGTTGTTCTTGTTACGGAAAGAAAATAAAGTCAATTTCAGTTTTCAAGTTTGAAGACACCCCAATGATATTTTTTTGTATTTGTATGAGTCGTTGGGGCACCTAGGATGCTTTCATCATGTGGTTGTCAATGATAGAGCAAATCATTCTTCAGACTGATTTGGAATTCGGAGTTGTCCTTCTCCTATATTAGTAACAAGGGAGTCCAGTTTACCCCAATATTTGCTCAAGGCTGGTTGATTAGTAAGGAGGGAAAAATAAATCCATGCCTTTCCCAAGGCGAAGAGAAAACGGAGTTTGAACTCAACTGGCTGATACCATTCTCCATGTCGTTAACCATTCGGCCATCCTGCGCCTCCGATGATAATGATAACCACTTATTATTATCTGTTTTCCAAAGATATTTAGCTCGAAAAGGCTTCAGACTATCAACATTTATGGATTCATCGAATGCATGTGTTCGCACGAAAAAGAAATGTCATAAATTATATTAAAGACATCATTGTCGAACCCATTTAAGCGTGAATTGTTCATTGACACGCAACTTTTGTCAAGGAAAAATCTTCATGGCTTCCTATTTTTATAAGTGCTATACTGCAGAAATAATTAGCATAATTGGTTTAATTAATGCTACATAGAGATAGACATAGATAGATAGTTAGATAGATAGATAGATAGATAGATAGATAGATAGATAGATGGATGGAGAAAGATAGAAGGATAGAGTGATAGGTTAGAATGAGATATAGGAATTTATATATATATATATATATATGTGTGTGTGTGTGTGTGTGTATATATATATATATATATATATATATATATATATGTAGAGAGAGAGAGAGAGAGTGATATGAACATTATGAGAGTGATGGATAGATAGATAGATAGATAAATAGATAGATTGATGGATAGATAGATAGATAGATAGATATAGGAAGATAGAGGGATTGAGTGATAGGATCAGAATGAGATATACGAATATATATATATATATATATATATATATATATATATATATAGAGAGAGAGAGAGAGGGAGAGAGAGAGATAGAGAGAGAGAAAGATAGATAGATAGATAGAGTGATATGAACAGAATGAGATAGATAGATATTGATTGCAAAGATGAAGAAATAATTAGCATTATTATTTTAATTAATGTTACATCGATGACATGAAATGGTGACACTAATTCCCCTGTTCTTGTGGGATTCTTTCTATTTCCAATTTGTTTCTTGTGATTCCGACCGTTTCCGATCGCTAAAGCCCTCCCCACTTCCCTCGAATAGATAAAATCCTCAATTATTTTGATTTATTGATATGGTCCCCATAGATTGACGTTTAATGAGAAATCGATGTAGCTTTCAATAAAGATTTATGTATCCTATCCAGTGTGTGTGTAAGAGAGAGGGGGAGGGAGAGAGAGGAGAGAGAGAGAGAAAATTGAGAGAAAGGGGGAGAGGACGGGTGAATAAGATTTATGTATTTTAGATATACACGGATTTAGGGTTTTATTTATAGATAAGGGAGAGTGATGTGGAGAGAGAGAGAGAGAGGGGATGACAGAGAAAAAGAAAAGTGCACGTAGAAGAAAGAAAAGGAGAGGTGAGGATATATATATATATATATATATATATATATATATATATATATATATAGAGAGAGAGAGAGAGAGAGAGAGAGAGAGAGAAAGAGAAGGAGAAAGGGATGAGAAAATAGATTCAATGTACTTCAAATATACAAGAACTTCAATTTCATTTAAAGGTAAGAGAAGGGGAGAAAGAGTGAGTGAGACGGAGAAATAGATGTATTCATAGAAAGAGGGAAAGAGAGAGAACGTAGGGAGGGGGTGGGTTGGAAGAGGTATCAGGAGAAGTATCAAAGAAATGCCGATTTATCATAAGCAATAACGGTTTTTCAAGCCATGTTGTCCTCACAGATACAAATACGAACACAAACACAAACATGTCGATACAATCGAATTGTCAGTAGAATGAGAAATAAGTATTTCACATTCTCTAATCGATTTATCAAATAACACCGTGCAACGCGATTTTTGTTCCTGGGTAGCAAGTGTTATTTTCTGTTTGCTTAAGTGTGAAAGTATACAGAAAATGGCTATTATTCACTTCAAACTTAGCTTGTGTGGCCAGGCCAGTGATATTTGTTCGTAATTGTTTGTCTTAATTTATTGCTTACACCTTCTCCCATCGTCCAATTAGAAATGAAGTGATTCCAAATAATCACTGTCCTGATCACCAAAGCAAAATTTGAAGGGAATGATTGACATTTTCTCTACTTTTAAGACAATCAATCAGAACCTAACACTTATTACCCAAGAACAAAAAAAGGTTTTAAAAAGTTGCACTTGTAATCCAACGAGAATGCAATCCTCCCTCGCGAGAATAAGTCTCATTCTCGCTTTTATGGATGCAATTAGCCCAGCTTTTTCCAATAAGCTTGTTTGCTCGCGCATGTCCGGAAGTCGGCATGCACGTAACCTCGTTCTGGTGAGTGTTGGTTTTCCCGTCGAGTAGATAAACGAAATCCAATGGCGCCAACTAAGATTTCTTTTATTGAACTCTGAACTTCCGCCTTCTCGCAAAGCAAAGTGCTCAGTCATCGACGCTATTCTCTTTGAAGTCAGGATTACATTTGTATTGGCTCTGAACCCTCTCTGATGAACCAATCAGCTTTCAGGGGAATGAAGAATAAAGAAAGGGATGACCAATGGGCATAAACGAAAGAAGAAAAAACGATGAGAGAGAGGGAGGGTAGAAAGAAGAGGGGGAAGGGTAGAAAACGACCAGAGAATTATCTTAAGGAGAAAGAACTAGAACGAACAGGCGTACCAATAAGAGTCAAGGGTCGGGGGGGGGGGCAGTTGTATTTCAAAGTATTTGTACAGTTCACACAGTATTCTTTCATTCATTTCACACTAATGCCCCCGGGAAAAGCACGAATCAATTTCCCCAGAGTTGTGGGTAAAATAGCAGAGGGAGAAGTGAGTGACGACACCTCGGGTGCTTGCCACTTCTAAATCTATTTTTAAATATTGCAAACTGGAGCTGAGAATAAGGAACCTGTGATACGTGGAACTCGCGTAAAGACATTGCTTTTTTTTAAGGGAGAGAAAGATGATGGTCACTTGGAAAAATTGTAAAACTTGAAAGGAAGTTGTGGAAAAAATGAATTGAAAGAAAAGTGTAAAGTGATGAACTTCATCAGTTAATAAGAGAAGATACAGAAAAAAACGGTTATCCGTAGAATGCAATGGCGTTAAATTGACCAATAACAACAAAACTGTAAATATCCCTCCTCTCTCTCTCTCTCCATATATATATATATATATATATATATATATATATATATATATATATATATATATAGAGAGAGAGAGAGAGAGAGAGAGAGAGATAGAGAGAGGGATAGAGTTGTATGAGTAGATTGAGATGGATAGATAGAGGGATTAAGTGATATGAGCGAATTGAGATTGACAGAAATAATTATCATAATTAGTCTAATTAAGGCTACATCGATGACATAAAATGATATATATATATATATACAATTTCATGTCATATACATATATATGGAGAGAGAGAAAGAGAGAGAGGGGGAGCAAGAGACAGAGAGAGTTATCCATCGAATGCAATGGCGTGAAACTGACCAGTAACAACAAAATTGTAAATATCCTCCTCTCTCTCTCCACACACACACACACATATATATATATATATATATATATATATATATATATATATATATATATATATATATATATAAGATATATAGAAAGAGTGATATGAATAGACTAAGGTAGAGAGAGAGATAAAGTGATATGAGCAGATTGAGATAGACAGAAATGATTATCATAACTAGTTTAATTGAGGCAACATCGATGACGTGTAATAATATATATATATATATATATATATATATATATATATATATATATATATATATAGAGAGAGAGAGAGAGAGAGAGAGAGAGAGAGGAACAAGAGACAAGGAGAGGAGGCGAAACAAAAATAAAGGAGAACACTAATAAACACGAAACAGACAATCAGGCTGTCATTACGGGAAAAATAGAAACTCCAAGTGACACATCATTTGATGATTAAGTACAGAATTTAATAATTAAAACGAAAAAGGGATAAAAAAAGAAGTGGGGCGAGAAATGAAAAAAAGAAAAGAGAATGAGACATAAATAAAGCAATAGAAGCAACAACGCATCTCGAAATGAAATCATTGTATGAGAGCAAAAAATATCGTCGAAAGAAGTAAAGCCAGAAGAGAGAAATCCCCAGGAAATATTCTCTCTTCCTATGTTCGCGTATTTGCGATGAAGACGAAAAAGGCATCAAACACCGCTTCCGTTGATCTATAAACCAGGCGCTATTTTTGTAATAAGGGCTCTTTCGCAGAAACGGCTCACACTCTACAGACTCTATAACTGTCGAACCAGAATCCATCCTTGGAAATATGAATCGATAAATACTGGGAATGATGCTGCCAAACTCTCTCCCTACCTTTATTAACTCCCATTTCAGTGGTTTAGTAAGAGTCTGATTTCAGACGGATCATCTTCTTGAGAATAGGGAAAGTCAAATAATGAAACATGAAAGTGAAGTTAGTATCGATGATTAAGAAGAAAAACTAAAACTATTTAGACCACGGCAGTGCTTGGGTCAGGAAGAATATTTAGTTCTCAATGAGTATCAATCCCCTGCTCTGCCACACTATCATCGAATATCGGCGGTGGAGAGAACCTCCAGGACCTCCAACTAATGCTAGATGAACTGAATGGAGAAAGCAAAAAAGTTGGCCTTCACATGATCTTCAGCAAAAGAAAGATGCAACAATTATGTCGGAAATAAACACACAACGATCAAAATCAAAACTAGAGAAAGAAGACCATTGCATCAACTAAGAACAACGAATCTCATCGAATCCTCATAAGAAGAAGAAGAAATCAAGCAAAGAATCAGTCTCAGTAGAGCAAGCTAAAACTCCAAGAACGAGAAAATCCCATTAATCTTAAAAAGATGAGTATACAACCAATTCATTCTCTCAATTGTCACCTATGGAGCTGAGACATGGAACCTAACCAGAAGACTGACCCTCAAACCGAGAAACATGCAACGTACGCATAAAAGAATTTCGCTCAACCTCACGTGGAGAGATCAGAAGACAACGCAGTTAATTAGGGGAACAAGAGGAAACCGAGATATCATATAATCCATTAGAAAACTCAAATGGCAACGGGCTGGTCATATTGCAAAAACGGCAGATATCTGATAGACGTCACAACTCACAACATGGATTCCCATAGATCGCATGCGAAACCGAGGCCGGCAGAATATAAGATAGTGTTACGAAATAGACAAATTCGGGAAGTATTGGCTCTGCAACGACCATACTAGAGAAGTGTGGCAAATCCTTGGGAAGGTCTATGTGCAACAACGGACGCTAAAATTGTGAACTTTCGGACATTCTTTTAAAGTCCTCCATTTGTATTGATTGTCAAGGAAACTGTGGTTGAATTATTTTTTTTAAAATTTAATTCTCCTTTATCTTATTAAAACAATTTATAATAATCCACTTCCGACTTGCTAGGCTTGTCGAAGCTTCAAATGAATAAATTCAAACCGTAATACTGAAAATCTGAGTTTCTAAAGTCAAAATTAAAAGTCTCTATCAAGATATTACTGATATGATTGTTGGGAAATGAAGGGGGGGGAACATAAATAGTATACATCTGCGATGCAACAGGAGAAAGGTGGTTTGCCCCCCCCGTCTCCTCGCAGACCCGTTGCTTTGAGAACCACAGCTTAAGATAAACAGACCATGTAAAGCACACACCGATATATGTACGAATCGATCTCATACTTATTGATCTTCATGCCCTACCGCCATGGGTATTTTTTAAATGTATCATTTGATATAAACCCTTCGATTTTACTCAACGAATATTTCTTGCAATGACAAAAAATTGGAAACCTTTGATTTTATTTTTCGTTCATTCAAGCATTGTCTACTAATTTGTGATCCACGTTGTTCACTTTATTCTGCAGATTGACAGTCTGATTGAGTTGCAATGAAAAGCAACTAAAATTAACATGAAATGAATACTAGTCAAAATTATTAACCATTGACACTTCTCCATCATCTAATAAGATTCAAGATGATATTACTACGACCAAGGGCTGTGGACAGACGGTCTGAGTAATTGCAATAAAAATCAAGTAGAATTGAGATGATCGAAATACCAGTAAAAAATAAGAGTCGTTGACAATACTCCATCGTCTAATAAGATTCAAGAAAATACTACTTCAACTTCTATTAATAATAACGATTGTAGAAAGACGGTATGAGTAATTGTGATAGAAAGCAACAAAACCCAAGATGAAAGAAAATACTAGTCAAAAATGAATAATTATTGGAAATTTCTCATAAACGTTCCCATAAAATGATTCGTGCCTAGAAACCTGTTGGCCTTCTTCGACATCCCGCTGCGGACGCCATTCTAATAACCACAATGACAAGTCAATTTTAAACATTCTTTTCTACTTTTTTTATTTGCTTTGGCAAACAAGTACAATTGAATTTGTCAAATGGCCTTTTAAAGCAATAACGAATAAGGATTCGTTTTAACTTTGACACGTTCTGCTTTGATATGGCTCATTTCGTCAATTTTTCTTTATTAGCCGAATGCTTGTCTCAGGGACGGGGTATTCAGCTAGTTTTAAATAAAAGTTAAATTTCATCTTTCTCATTCCAATGAATAAACATATGATTGAGTTTATTTTTGGAGGGAATATGAATTATAGATATTCTAGGAACAAAAACATACGGAATCATATGTAACACCCTGATGTCAGTTCGACAAGATGTTTGTCGGCTGCTTGGTAATTTAAAAAAATACCAGAAAAATTCGTCAAAAAGTTTTCGACGAAACGTACATTGGCGAAACGTCCGGACACGGTTTCATCACATAGCAGCAGCGATTGCATATCAGCAGTAGTTTTGGTTACGTATAGTTACCTTATCACCATTATGTTGAGGATTACCCTTCCTAACCCGGGTTCGAGCGTCGATTCAGATATCAATCCTTTCAAGGCTTATCTCCTTTTCAAAATTATTTTTCAAATCAACTCAAATTATGAAGTGGGAATTAAATTGTAAGTAACAGAATTAATATGCGATTGCACATAAAATCAAAATCAAATGAATAGAAATAAGAGAATTCATCAAAGAAGAAAACTTACTGCTTCACTTCATAAATACTTGCCAATTTAACGCCGAAAAAGGAACGGTGAAAGTTAATTTCGCTTTTCATCTTTTTCATAAATGCTAAAAAATGGCGTAAAGCGAACTTTTGAAAGGAAGAGGATACACAGACACACACGTACACAGACACACACACACACACACACACACACGGACACACAATAGACACAGAGACATATATAAGTGTTTGTGTGTGCGTGTGCGTATGTGTGTGTGTGTGTGTGTGCTGTGGAAAAGTTGACAATTTCGCTGTCATAGCTCTGACAAAGAAAAAAAAATGAGCTGTATAAAGTAGTCTCA
>OY735209.1:66714850-66739850 GCA_963457665.1 Thysanoteuthis rhombus | reverse complement strand
CACATATCTCTGCCCAGGCATGGATTTCCCTCACTCAGTCAAGATGTATTGAATTCACTTGATTTTAAATTTTTTCACACTACAGATCACTGGTAAAATCACTATTACTTGTATACCTTCACATTTTTAATAAAGCCAGCTTTGGCGAAAAGTCAAATAAAAAAAATCATTCATATCAACTTCTGATATTGTCATTTCATTCTCATATTGTCGCATTAACCATGATCCATATCGATACAGTGGCCATATGTATATATATATATATATATATATATATATATATATTGGTTAGATACATGCCACAAGTCATATACATTATTCTGAACATTGTCCATCTTAGGAGCTGAATGAAGCAAAACGAAAGAATATGATTATCATAGACTATATATATATATATATATATATATATATGGCTGGGCCCTGGGCACAGTACTGACCCTCTCTTATGCTAACATATTCATGGGCAAATTCGAAGAGACCTTCATATACCCAGAGATAGACAAAGACTGCATTTTCTATCTTAGATATATAGATCACATTCAACTTATTTTTACAGGAGTTGAAGCTGAACTAGAGAAATTCTACTCAGACATAAACCCTACACATGACTCTATTAAATTTGACTAGATGAAATCTACTGACTCCGTAGCCTTCCTAGACACCCGCATATACATGGATAATGATAGAAATCTCCAGACCAACCTTTATACTAGACACACTGACATTCAAAACTACCTTCACTCTAGATCAGCCACCAAACACCTGAAAAAAACAACAATTTTCACAACCACTTAAAATTGGGAGAATAAGCCCAACAGATAGTGAACTTAACGGACACAAATATAACCTACTACAAAATTTCGTTAAACAAGTATATGCACAAGAGGGTACAAATAACCAAATAAAAAAGGTAACCAGAATACCCCAAGGAGAAACCCTTACACTGTCAAACAAAATAAACATGACAGCATACCACTCATAACTACCTTCCACAATACACTCCAACCCTTGTCGCATATAATCAATGAGATTGAATATACTTATATTTAAAACTGAGTTCTGTTTCTAGAATCATGTATCATCGCCAACCGCAGACCCAAAAACATCAAAGATATGATTAGCAGTAACACAACAATAATCAATAATCTCTCGTACAACAACACCCCTAAAACCGTTAAATTCTCAAACCCTGCAACAAAAGAAAAAGCTATGCTGCAACTACCTTTAGTACACCAACACCTTCATTAGCTCCACCACTAACAAGACATATGCCATAACTCTAACTGTCGAAGTAAAATATTACATACCTCCTAGAGTGTAATAGATACAAATGACAATGCATAGGTAAGTCTGAGTGGCAATTCAACATTACAGTTGATAACTTAAAGCACAGAATCAAATCACCCAATCATCCCAATCTACTTGCAGTAGAACTACACTTCTGCATCCCTGGACATAATTTTGGTTCAGACACGAAGTTTACAATCATTGAAACAATGCACCAGCAGATACGACAAAAATTCTAGAACGACATTGAAGACACGTTGATTAACAAACTTTTGGTTCTTCAGCATATGGTTAAATGTTTATTCAATAAAGTATTAGTTTTTTTTTAACCATTGACAAATTAAGATGTTTTGGCCTTTTTTGGATATCTTCTAAAAATTACGCATTATATATATATATATATATATATATATATATATATATATATATATATTATCTCATACCTGTAGATAAATTTTTTTCGATAAATTTTTATCGTAGAAAAATGATGGAGAGGTATACATTTCTTCAATATCCAGAATCATTCATACATCTACCATGAAATAAATGCATATACATATGTGTGAGTGAATGTGTTTATTTCTGTGTGTACATGTGTGTGCATGCATGTATGTGTGTACATTGATTGTGGCAAATATTTTGTACATTATTACATAATTCTAATGTAAAGTGCAAGATGGAGTGAGTGACACCACCTCTGGTACTTGTTACTACCAGCATAACTAATTCGCATATCGCAAACTGGAGTCAAGACAGAATATTATGATATTTGGAGCCCAGAGTTAGATAGAGACAGTGACGGCTGTAGCCATAACAAGCGTAAGGGCATTTAAACACATTATACAATATTTTAGCTAATCTGTGTTGTGATGTTTTAATTGTCAAGCACCTTTCTAGTATTGTTGAGTTTTGACTTTATTTTCTTTTGTCAAGGCAATGACGATGACGCCAAAAAATCAGAGACGTCATGCACGTGACGTACGCAAAAATTGGCGATGAAGTTACTCTCTCAAATTGAGAGACTGAATTCGTCATCAGTAGAGTCAACTGAAGTTGAAATGGAACACGTAGTTTTGGAATGATAGTGTATGGAGGAATGAATTCTGTTTTGTTTACCTTTCGATTTTAATGAAACAAGGGAGTTTACCCTCGTGCAACCAAGGTAGTTTCCTTTTTTTTCTTCTCTGTGAAAAGATTTTCAAGATAACTGCTGTGAGTGCGGTATGCTCAGAAAAAAGACTTCGGACTTAGGTCTACACCTGTGGTTCCCAATCTTTCTAATGACATTCCCCACTTTGGTCAATGAGATTACTCGTTATCCCCTCTCATTTAAGTAAGTTGTAACGAAAACTATTTTGAAATAATAATTTTATTTTGCGAGTAATCAGACAGCTTCATGATAAAATTTGGTTTAATTGTATAATTGTATAATTGCTGCTTTAATATCTTATTGAGGTTGATAAAACCAATTAAACAAGACAACAAAAATCCAAGATAATAATTAAATTTTAAATAATTTCAGTAAACAACAGTGGTAAGGATAATCTCAAACCTTTGATTGCACAGTTATACTTCAACTTACATCACACATCCCTACAACCCTTGAGCACAAACATTCACCATAGCTTTTATTTTTACCTGATAGCCCGGAACTGCCTACCCCTCGCCCCCAGTGGAGAACCACTGGTCTAGGCAAAATTAAATAAATCTATGAGTAAATATATCAAATGTCAATAATCTGCTAAGTTTCGGATAGAAATGTTTGTTTTTTTCGATTCCGTCCTGATTCATTAAATTTAGTGAGGAAATATAATATCTTCGTTTGAAAAAAAACTTGCGTTCTTTAAAATTCCGACATGATTTACTTCATTCATTCAACTATAATGAAAAAATGACAAAAACGAAATAAACTGAACTTGTATAATCCGCTACGTAATCGTCTATATTTTAGTCTGTAACATTTATCGAGTGAAATAACCATTAAATGCTATGTGTAGAGCGGTCTCCCTGCAAATGCGTGAAAAGCCTGGGTTTATTCTGATTGAATATAGATTAAAAAATGCAGTGCAACACGTTTGATATTCTCCAAGTAAAATGCAATTCCGAAGATAACTTGAATATTTCGTCATTTTTTGACAGCTCACGTAAACTAGTTTAAACAACAGGCCTGGGTAGTCGCCTAATAGAAACCGTCGCGTAACCTACACCTTACTGTAGGATGCTGTTTGGGGATGATCACTTAATGAATAACTTCCCTTGCCCTTTCTTTGGTAATGATTAATAAAATAGTCCGAATTTTCAAAAAACTAAACAAAACAAAAAAACAAGAATGAACTCCAAGAGTGACACAAACTGAAAGACCAATTTAGTTAAAACTTACATTGTGAATTGAACACCACAAAAAACATTTTTGGTGGCGGCGGTGGTGGAACGAGGATCCCAAAGCCAAAAAAAAATTTTTTTGACACAATAAGGAATATAAATAATAACCAACACTAAGTAAGATGCAAATAATAAGGAAAGAGGGCAGAAGGTGAAAAGAACCCCTCGTATAAAGCTAAGTGAAGTGGACACACAGTGACACACCTCGTTACTGTCGTGGTGGAAAAAAAAGGGGATTTTTAAAGAAAAATAAGTGATCTCTGGTTCTATGACGGTAGAGTCAACGAATAAGAGAAAGCTATAGCAACTTGATGAATAACAAAATATTCGTTTGTAACATACGCTCATACACACACGTGCGCACACGCATACATATATGTATAAATATATGTATGTGTGTGCATGTTCGTGTGTGTGCATGTGTGTGTATTCTTAAATCAAATTTTGTATAAAAACGGAGAACTTGTAATACAAAAAATTGACAGCGATCGGAAAATAACTGACTAGCATACAATAAGATTGTGAGAGGATCTGGAACCTGAAAGAAAAAGTCTGTTTCAGCGTTAACTTTCACCTACTCGTTCAAAACATGAAAGTTCAAAGTTTCCAAGACTATCTATCCATCTATCTATCTATCTATCTATCTATCTATCTATATATATATATATATATATATATATATATATATATATATATATATATATATATATATATATATATATATCGTTCCTGCCTTTAGGGTTACCTTCATCTATGATAAAACATTATTTCAGCAGCTGCCCAATGATAAATAAATTTGTTGCATCGAAGTTGTAAATTTATATATATCCATATTTAGGTGAGTGTATGTATGTGTGTGCATGTGTGTGTGTGTGTGTATGCGTGTGCGTGCATGTGTGTGTGTGTGTGTCAGTGTGAAGTAATCAGTATCCACTCGTCACAGAAACGAATCAATAAAATATTGAAAGACAAAAAAAAAAGGAAAAGATTGCATTTTCTTTTCTTCAATTTTATCGAGCAACTAGTAAGGATAACCAGCGTTGCCCAGGTAAAAAATTACTGCAAATATAACGAGAAGAAGACGTGTACATGCAAAGAGATATAAGACTAAAACTCACAAATATTTCATCTCGGTCGACAGCAACAAGAGAAGAGACGGCGGCTTCTATGGACCCGGCTTTAAAGAAGACTTGGATGGATTAAGAGGAAAAGAACCTTTGGGATATCGGTAAAGTTTTTCTTATTTTTCTTTCATTCGGAAAATAAAAACCTGTTTTGTTGACAGCAGAAAAAATATCATTCATTATGTGTGTGTTTGTGTGCGCATAATTTTATGTTTTATATAAATGTGTGAACATATATGAATTATACGATATATATATATATATATATATATATATATATATATATATATATCAATAAATTCATACATGCAAATATATATGTGTATGTGTGAGTGCACAGACACAGCATTACGTACAAAAAACGAATTCGATACAAATGCTTTTGATTAGTTTAAGGTGTGACAGATCATGTATGGACACACACACACACACACACACACACATATATACATACATACATACATACATACATACATACATATATATGTATATATATATATACATATATATATGTGCGTGTGTGTATGTGCATGTGTGTGTGTGCTCTAAATGAATAATATATCATCAACCATCCAGAAAAAGAGATATTACAAATGATATTTATCTAACAATGAACTTTTTGTGTGTATAAGTGTATTTGTATGCCGGAAAAGGAGTGTAACATTTGAGACAGAGGGAGAGAGAGAGAGACGGACAGACAGACAGACAGACAGAGAGAGACAGAGACAGAGACAGAGTAGGAGGGGTGGGGGGGTTGGCGGGTGAAGAACGGGTCATGAATACGAGTCAACGAAGACACAGAGTACAAAAAAAAGAAAGAAATCAAAAAGTCTTTGAAGAAAAGTGTCTGTGATCAAAAGACATTATCGTTAATTACTTCTGGGTTAACAGTTTTAATAGGAAAGGTTTCCTTTTTCTTTTGCATTTATTCACGCTTATAGTAATAGATTCACACACACACACACACACACACACAAGCTTCTCCAAATCTTTATCATTCCCACCTCAAACCCACTATTCTCTCTCTCCCCCTCTCCCTCTTCATGATCGATTCACTATCACTTATCTTTCCATGCTTGTTCATATCTATCTATCTATCTATCTGTCTATCTCAGTCTATTCGTATCTATCTACCTATCTCAGTCTATTCATATCTATTTATCTATCAATCTATTCATCTCTTTCTCCTGTTGACCTTCAAGAGACACATACATACGCATATGTACATGCGAACATACGTGCTCATACCTGTTCTCTTTTCTACACGCAAATACACAAATATACGCACACATAGATGCATGCCAACACTCTAATGCATAACGCACTATCATACACCTGCATACTAACATACATATACAGACATTGATGCTTATATTGATATCCATTCTTACCTATAAGCATACACATTCATGCGCCCAAATGTGTCCACCAATTGCCTGACGCACACTAATGTGCACACACACAGGATGAGTGGTGTTGATTATTCAGTCACACTTTTATTCTTTGCTGATCGTTAAAATCTTTACAAACTGTTTCAGTGAGGCATTGGAAACAATTTCCTGTATTTACCACTAATCTGAGTTCAGGTTGATTCTCCGTCTGATTTATTCTTCTTTTGAGGACTTCGTACAGAATTATGCTCATCATCACATGGAGAGATCACATGACAGCACAGTATATTAGAGAAAAAATAGGAGTCAGAGATATCATAGAATTAGTTTTCCCTTTAAAAAACTCAAATGGCTATGGGCTGGTCATGTTGCAAGAATGTCAGAAAACCACTGGGCATTAGAACTCACAACGTGAATCCCCAGAGATCATATGCGAAAAAGTGGTCAGCAAAAAAGATGTCATGTCGAACTAAACAAATTCAGAAAGTATTGTTGCCGTGACGCCAATCGTAGAGAGAGTTAGGCTTATCTGCATAAACACATAACAACTCACACCTTACACCACATTGCAGGTTTCACAGAGAACAGCGACGATTTTAATTTCTTTCTGAATTCTCAAGAAATCAGTTGCGTTTGTTTATCCTGTTTATATTGTCCCTTTTTTTTTTTTTTTTTTTTTTTTTACTGTACCGGAATAGAAAATTTGAATGATTATAGGACAACGTAAAAATTTACTTCCCTGAAATTATTACGCGAGCATTATGATAGCTTTCAATGCTATCAAGGTGATATAAAGTCTCCAAGTGTTGGAGCCCTTTAGCCGTGTAAGACAGTCCCTCTTGGCCGTCGGAAGTCTCAAAAGTGATTCGGTCACCACGGATCGTTTGAGAAATGGAGACAAAATCATTGCCACATGTGTTATACCTGAGTATAAGTGATTGTTTGAAATCATCAACCCCAACTGTCAATTATAGATTTCCTAAGTTTTTAAGCCAGTCTAGCTGGCTGACAGCTTATTTATGTGTGCATGTATAATGCGCGTAGGCAGCACCAATGGAACTAGAGGGCTGAAAATTTAAACATTTACGCCTTATTATGTCAACAAAAAAAAGCGTCATGTTTTTTTTTAAACTCACCCCTTTAAATGGGGGATGGGTTCAATTTACGGTGTAAGTTTATGCTAAATAGGTCATTGATTTATGCCCGACGCTTGCACACTTGTTTGTTTCTTTTTAAATTGCAAGATTTTTTAATTGATCATCCTCAACATGGCATGCTTGTCAAAGACGTTGGTCACATGGCGATTCCTATCGAATGGCTAACCAGACCTGTTTTAATTTGACCTAAGCTTAATTTTGGCTGTGTCAAGGTGTTGACTTTGCAGGTGTCTAACTTTTGTGTCCTGTATTGGTTGGCGTTTCTTTACTGTCTTTTCTTGTCTTTCTTAATATTTACGAGACGGTTTTCCGCCGCTTTCATCCGGAAGGAATTCTGATCGACACGTCGCGTTTATTGTGAAGACAGATATCTGCGTGCATAGCTGTGTTTGTTTACGCATGTGCATACGCTTGTGTGTGTGTGTGTGTGTGTGTGTGTGTGTGTGTGTGTGTGAAACTAATTTTTCGTGATTCCGGACCTTGCGTGTGAGTGTGTGGAAATATCTCAAGTGTGTTTGTGTTGTTGGTTTTGTGTCCATCAGCACTGAGTTGTCGATTGAAAACGAGAAAAAAGGGGAAAGAGTGAAATGAAAGAGATAAAGGAGACGAAAGGGAAGAAAAGAAATTAAACGAAAAAGAAGGTTGAAAGAAGAGGAAGGAAGATGAAAATACAGAATCTGAACTCGCGCTTAGACTCATTTGCTCCCGTGTCGTGCGATATTTAAGGCATTGATTTTGTCTCCATTTCTCGAACGACCCATGAAGACCAAATTACAAAAGAAGGAGAATGAAAGAAGAAAGAAACTGACAAGAGAGAAAGAAGGAAGAGAAAAAAAAGATACAATAAGGAAGCAACAACAACAAAGAGGACAGGGAAAGATGTTGCGAGGAAAGATGAGAAATAAATTTTAAAAATTAACGAAGAAAAAAAGGGTGAATAAATAAATAAAAAGGAATGACATAGGAACGGAGGAAGAAGCAATACCCCAAACATAAAAAAATACGAAAAAAAATCAAAACAAAAAACGACCATAAGCAAATAGCAAAAAAAAAAAACCTTCTTAAAAAGCTGTTATGAAAAGAAAGCCTCCAACCAGGTTTGTTTGTGGTGGTGGGGATGATAGCGGCGGCCATGTTGTTACTGGTTGAGTGGCTCGCTGATGTCTCACTCCTTGCATTGCAATGAGCAAGAGACAAGGCAGAAAAACGGCTGTGTACGGCGCGATTATCGACAAGCCTACCTTCCCTTGCCACCCAGCCCCACTTATCCTAGTGCACCGGCCTCTCCTCCACAGTCACCCAACATCCTGCTTATTGGTTTTGATATTTTCTTTCTCCCTCTCACCCTTTCAATAAATGAATATATATATATATATATATATATATATATATATATATATATATATATATATATATATGTGTGTGTGTGTGTGTGTGTGTGTGTGTGTGCATGTGTGTGTGTGCATATGTGTGTTAGTATATATATATATATATATATATCGATCATTCATTAATGCATATCTGATTATAATCGACGGACAAGGAACATGTTCCTTGTCCATCGTTTTCAATCGATCGGACGTACATGTATATATATATATATATTTTTTTCCCATGTTATTGACTCATATCAAAGTAAACCTTGTTTCCCTATTAACAACATTATTCAAATGATTCTTTTTTTTTTAAATCAATAGCATTTTATAATTTTTACATAATTGCTCAACGTCTCCGTATCGTGCTCTGTAAACTGAAATAATAAGATATTTACATCATGTTTAATGGACATTTACTTATATTGAGTGAAACCCGTTTTTATCATAGAAACGATTTTATAAATAGGGATTTATCCAATTTATTGTATTGCATGAATTATGCAATCAATGTCGAGTCAGAAAAATCAGATAATATGTGTTTCTATCAACAGTATCTTATATGATCGTATATTTATATCTTTTTTATTCTCCTGTTGACATTCTAACGGAACGACATTAATGCCGGGGAGGGTGTATATATATATATATATATATATATATATATATATATATATATATATATATGTATAATTTAACATACACTCTGATTAGTGATGGTTTTGATTTTGTAAGGTTAAGGTATTGTTGTTAAGGTTAGTGTATAAGCTGCAAAAACACATTAACGTATAATAGTATAATAAAGTATTCAACAGTGTGGTTTTGAACAGCACAGAAAATATTGGAACGTTGGAACGAATGAACTGCATCAATCAAGATATATATATATATATATATATATATATATATATATATATATATATATATATATATATATATATATATATATGCGTGTGTGTTTTTACATATTTGTTGTAAAACTCTTTTACTGGTTTTATTTTCACATGCATTCACGCACGCATATAATTTTCTTGGATTGAGAATGTCCTTTCCAACAAGTTTCCTTGTGTATGAAAAGTCAAGATTTACTGATGGTAAATAGTTTTTCTGCAAAGAACAATGGTAGTTGATGAAAGCACTTGAACGCTAGAGGAATTACTTCACAATCTTAGCGATGAACTCCAGAGAGTTGTCCTGAAATGAGAAAAAATGGTTGATAGAGAAATCTTTGCCGACATAATTTGATAAGACATAATTATTTGCTAAATTTTGATCTGAGATCATCTCTGTGTAATATTGATCGATGCGATTAATATTCACCAGTGAATTAAGTGCATTGACAAAGACAGAGAGTAAGTTCAAAAATAAATATTTGTTGTTTAAAATGAATGCTTTTTATATGATCAGGCTACGGACTTATTGATTTACTTACGTGTACAATATTTGCTCATCTCACTTAGGTACGTACAACACAAAATCAAAATGGCGTAAGTTGGTTCAGTCCTCCGTGTGGGAGGCTGTCTGCCTTGAAAGTAGATGTTCGAAACTCTAGCTTTAATCAGAACTTGAACACCGATCACACGTACCGATTAGAAATGTAACTATCACAGCCCCAAAGCAAACCTTACACACATACTCATAAGCATTTACATTATCTACAGAGAATTGAAAAAATTCAGGACAAAGGAAGACTCGAACTCTGATTATTGTATCTTTGTCCTCAACATGTTTGTTGTACATGACATTTATTTGACTGAAATGTGAAAACCAACGGTTTCGTTCACTTCAATTGGTTCGTCAAGCATCATTTGGAGATTACGAAGGTTCTTAGCAAAAAGGACGATGTCGTCAGCAAATCTGAGGTTACTTAGGTATTCGCCTCGTTCATAGTTTTGAAACCCCGACCTTTCTCGACAGTTGTTTCGATGATTGCTGTCGTGTACCCTCTATTGTCTTCTCTTCCTTTCTTTTTTATTGTTTCATTCACTTCGGACTTTTAAGTTTTCTCTCTTGTTGTCAGAGGTTTGAGGTTTCTCCTTTCTTTTCCCAGTCTAGCTTTCGGAAGATTATCTCAAGCCAGGCTGGGAAGATTTGAATTACCCTTTTGTCGAGCGTAAAAGGTCCAGGGTCATTATGAAGGCTTATAAAGGAACTGCTGAGTCGGTAGATATGTTCCAAGACTTTGACAGGGTCTACGCCTTGTTGTGTGATAGCACCAATAACCTTGTGGCGGGGTGGATAAAAAAATGCAACAGCGAGTTGCTATGTTTTAGGCGTAAGTTGAATATAAATGGGCAAGTTTCCTATTGATGGCTTTAGTAGCATTTTTTTTTTCGCAGTGATGTTATCTGGTCTAGGTGAGGGGCTTCCCTTTTCTCGTTTGTTTGATGGCTTACTTCATCTTCCTTGGTGTAACTTCTAGTCAGCTTTAAAGAGAGGAAGAGAGTAAATATCGTGTCTTCACCATGACTTGAACAGACAAAGAAACAAGCAAAATTGGCGAATATATATATATATATATATATATATATATATATATATATATATATATATATATATATATATGTGTGTGTGTGTGTGTGTGTGAGAGAGAGAGAGAGAGAGAAGGAGCAGAGAGAAACCGAAACTGGAGTTGATAAGTCAATTGACTGAACACCATGTCAAGCACATCTCCACCAGTGTGGTTAAGTTTACTCTTTTCTTTCGACAGCGACACACGGTCTGCTTCTTCCGTCGGTAAAAGAAACAAATTTCCCGCCACGTCAATAACAATTTATGTATTTATTCATTCTGCGTTGCGTCACTGTTTGGCATTTTAAAGCTGAGCCTTTGTTTGAGAAAAACTCTTACCAACATGCTATGCACCAAATCATCTAATTGTGTGAATCATTGTCAGATTTCCATCTAGCGTTGAGAATTTGACCAAATTGTTTGTAAGTGCCTCATTAAGTATGTACATCAGCATTCTTTTTACAAAGAACTCGTCTCTTCACAAATGGTTTCCCTGATTAGAAACCCTAAATTCTGGTAAATGTCTGAATTCAAACTGTGACCTAAGGTTTTTTCAATTTCGAAGCTGGTCTGGCAGGCCGCATCAATGGAGCTGGAGGGCTGAAACTTTAAGCATTTACTCCTTATGTTTAGAAAATGTTATGTTTTTTTAAATGTATCCCCAATAATAGGTCTATATATATATATATATATATATATATATATATATATATATATATATATATATATATATATATATCATTGTATTCGAGAATATTCAAGAATTTATTCAGAAAAAAATCTTCCTATTCCAAAAATGCATGGTATTAATATATGGTAGAGGGGTATTGGTTATCAGCCCCAAAATGGACTCGGTGAACTCTTCGCATCCCGAGGCTGCTTGTGCTTTGAGAAAGGCCTCAATCAACTTTTCCAATCGCCAGATATTTTGACATGTTTCGTCCATGGTTTTCTACAGTGTTCGATAGAGAAATGAGTAGATGAGTGAGTACTTTTATGGAGAAAACCATCCTCTCATAAGTATCTTACCTGCCAAGGCAGCAGTAGTAAAGAGCTGTTGCACTCATAGCCAACCTTGACATGATCTAATCGCACCGGAAAAAAGAGAATACAGTAAAAAGCAACACATTTATCTAATGCCCAAACTGGCATATCCCTTGCATAATACTGAATGTCTACACGACTAAAAAACACATAACGCATTTATATAAATCTGCATATATTCTTTTTATCTCTGATAAAAACACCAGCCCAAGTTAAGTTTTGCTTTTTTGTTTCGCTTCCGACCACATCAGGCTAATCTTCGACAATGGCGAGAACTGACTCAGCACACAAGCGACCGACTGAATAAAATCAGACGACATTTCCATCGCTATTCCTAAGTTCTTGTTTGAAGAAATGCAAGCGACGGAGAATGAATTCACGAACAAAGGAATAACATCGAATATTAATTAAACATTCCATCAGGCTGATACAGAGAAAAAAAATTCCATCGAATCCAATGATATTTTCGGGTTGCATATTCTGATTGAATAAGAAGTTGTACTGCAAATTGATAGAGGTGACGTTTTTCTCTTGACGGACAGATCTTTTTTTTCTCTCATTGAAACCAGAATCTTGTCATATCACAGTCGATTTCGTTATGTAATACTCGTTAACACTCGTGAAATATTCGTGGATACATTTGAATTTCTATGAAACAATTTTGAAAAAATAAAGAGTCTGTTTCGGTCAACAAGTCACTGGTTTGTAATGGTTAGTAAAAGGTACTTTCATCAGCAATTTTTCCCCTACGGCCCTACCATTTCTATACGAAGTGTATCCTGATCTTTTTCTTTTCAAATGATTTCTTAGCATGGTTTGATATCAGACCATCATTAGTGGGAGATCCAGACAGGATCGAACCCACTATCAACTGCCAGCAACATTATCTTGCTGTTAATTGCTATACAACGCGTCGTCGTCGTCGTCATCATCATCATCATCAGTCTTTTAATGTCCGTCCTTGGACACAGACCTTCCCCAAGATTTGCCATACCTCTCTATCGTGGGCGTCATGGAGCCAATACTTTCTGAATTTGTCTAGTTTGTCTCTCCATCTTGTATTCTGTGCATGTGATCTCTATGTAGTGAGTCTTGATTTCCATCAGTTGTCTTCCACTCTTGCAACATGACCAGCCCATTGCCATTTGAGTTTTCTTATGGATTCTATGATGTCTTGGACATCCATTTTCTTCCTGATATACTATGCTGTCTAGTGGTTTGAGCGCGATTCATTCATGTGCACGATGCATGCTTCTCATTCAGCGGGTCAGTCTCTTGGCTAGATCCATGTTTCAGCTCCATTGGTGACTATCGGGAGGATACATTGGTCACATACCCTTCTTTTCAGGACAAATGGGATTTTTTTGTTTTTGAAGATTGGGCTTGCTCTACCAAAGACTTTCCATCGTAGTGTGATTTCATCTTCTTTTGAGGATTTCATGGAGATTCGTTGTCCTATGTAGATGTAGTGGTCTACTTCCTCCAGTTTTGCGCCTTCGATTCTGATCGTTTTGTTCTCATTTTCGACGTGATTCCATAAAGAACGCAGAAAAATATTCCACACTTGATTCTTCAAGCTTGTATTGAAAAACAGGTATAAAATTCTTACCTAACAAGAGAACGACACCGACCTTAACGAAATTCACCGCAAAATAATCTCTCTAATAGAAGCAATCACTATATTCAAACCCAGGAGCACACAAGCCATCAGTAAAATTCCAGATGAAACCTGGAATCTCATGGGAAAACGGAGAAACCTCAAACCACCGACAACAAGAGAGAAAATTAAGAAGTCCGAAGTAAATGAAACAATAAAAAAGAAAGGAAGAGAAGACAATAGAGGGTACACGACAGCAATCACTGAAACAACTGTCAAGAAAGGTCGGGGTTTCAAAACTATGAACGAGGGCTTTAATTCGGGACGGAAACGAATAACTAGCATACTCGAAGAGAACGGACATCTAACAACAGACAGAGACAGGATTGTCGAACACACCTAAGAATCCTACCGAGAACTCTACTCCTCCAGACAAGAACCAAACACACCAGGCAGGATATGCAAGACGCAAGCAACCAGTTCGAGGGTTTCCCAAAATTTACACCGTGGGAGGTGAAGCAAGCTATCCAACAAACAAACAAAGGAAGGCAAAGTCCCTGGACCAGATATAATCACCATCGATCTATTCAAAAAAGCCGGTTAGATCGTCACCAGTTAACGTTATTCCATTCAACTTATGACTAAAACAAAGTAAAATCCCAAAATATTGGAACACTGCAATCATAATGCTTTTACATGAAAAAGTAACCCCAAAAAACTTAATAACTACAAACCTATGAGCCTACCAAACTGCATCTGTAAACTTTTTACAAAAATCATCACCAACCGAATCACTAAAGCGCTAGATGACAACCAAGCACGGAAACAAGCTGGCTTTAGAAGAAACTATTCGACCATGGACCATCTCCATTCAATGAATCAGCTGGAAGAAAGAGTTGCAGAATACAAAATGTCACTCGCTGTAGCATTTATAGACTTCAAGAAGGCATTTGGTTCTGTGGAAATTCTCATGAAGGCCATCACTTTACAAGGTGTACACCCTGTATACGTTTGTGTACTGCAATGTATATACGTCATTTACCCTGAACTATTTCTTTTTTTACCGTTAATTTTTAATCACACAATATCATCAATTACGCATTTCATAAGAGACCCCATAGCAACTAATGCTTAACTCATTTACTTTGTAGGGTAAATAAAAACAACCCAAAACATGTATATTTAAATGAAAAACATTTAAATATGCAACACTGAACAAAGGATTTCGGTATGCCAGTCAGTGACAACGATCGATGCAAGAGATGCTTGCGCATCTGGAAATGTAGGTAGGAATCGAACAATTGAAAAATTACTATCGAAAAAATATCACAGCTTGAAAAGAGAAGAGTTTGTTTTGCTGGATTTGGGGTCAGAAAGAACGACACCATAAAAGCTCGTTCACTTAATAAGTTTAACTCGATTGATTTTGAAATGCTGAAGCCTAATGAAGACAAAAAAGATTGTTTATTATATATATATATATATATATATATATATATATATATATATATATATATATATATATATATATATATTGAGCAGGAGAGAGAGAGAAAGGGAGGGAACAGCACAGTTTTCAGTAACATCTAAATTGGCAACAAAATTCGATCAAGATCTTTAACGCAAAGCAGGATAAAGTAGACCACTATATCTCACGAGGACAACGAGTTTTCATGACATCCTCAAAAGCAGAATAGATCAAGGGAAGAATTACTCTCAGATGGCAAGCCTTCGGTATAGCAAGCTCAACCTACAAAAACAAGAAAACCCCATTAGTCCTAAAAAGAACGGCCTACAACAAAATGCATCCACTCGATGGTCACTCATGGAGCTGGAACATGGAACCTTGCCAAAAGACTGACCCGCAAACCGAGGACTACGTAACGTGC
Organism: Thysanoteuthis rhombus; assembly: GCA_963457665.1. Classification (NCBI taxonomy): domain Eukaryota; kingdom Metazoa; phylum Mollusca; class Cephalopoda; order Oegopsida; family Thysanoteuthidae; genus Thysanoteuthis; species Thysanoteuthis major. Next base: position 66,724,095 of record OY735209.1, on the reverse strand, counting down.
ACATGAGAAAATCATGCTCAATATCACATGAAGAGACCACAAGAGAGTACAACATATTAGAGGAAAAACAGTCAAAGACATCATAGAAATCATCAGGAAACTCAAATGGCTAAGGGCTGGCCATGTTGCAAGAATGGAAGACAACCGATGGACATCACGACTCACAACATGGATCCATAGTGATCAAATGTGAAACCGAGGCCGACAGAATATGAGATAGCGAGATGAACTGGACGGGTTTAGAAAGCATTGGCTACACGACGCCCACGATAGAGAGGTGTGGCGAATCCTGGGGAAAGTCTATGCCCAAGAACACACGATAAAATACTAATGATGATGATGAAAAGGAAAATCATGAGAAACAAGAGTGGGCTAAATGTGCAATGTAATTTTAAAATATCCCCTGACTATGAAAAAAATATATTCATGATTTCTTCTATGCGGAATTAGCATGTAGATCATTCGGGGAGAAAAGGTGCATGTCGTATAGCAATGCTTAACAGGCTAATCTTGCTGGCAATTGCTAGTGAGTTCTATCTTCATTGTACCTCTCACTATTGATTGTCTGATGCCAAACTACAGTGTTAATAAACAATAGGGAATGAAAAACTGACCAGGATGCATGTTGTATAGCAATGGTCAGCACGCTGTCTATCGTTATTGAGTTCGATCCTCTTCGAATCAATGATTATTGAAGCTATGATACCAAATTTTGGTAAGTTGATACATCATTGTATTGCAATGAGCAGCAAGTCAATCATACAGGCAGTTGTTGGGGAGTTTGATGCATTAGATCTTCCTCTGTTGATGAATAAATCACACGAATTAAAACTGGATCAGGACGCACGTAGTATAGCAGTGGTAATCCTGATAATCTTGCAGGCTATTGTTTGTGGGTTTCATCCTCATTGGATCTCCCTGTATCGAAGGTTGATACCTATTATGCCAATTGAATCATCATAGTACTTATGGTATTTTTCTTTAAATAATCATCTCAGAACTAAAGCCCTGGCTTTTTTTTTCAAGGGTTTCCACTGGTATAATCAACAGAAATGAAGTTAATAGCGAACTAGTAAGATATAATCAGAGCGAGATAGATTTATCAACGAACAGGCAGAGCATGACACACGTGAAAAGTCAATTTGCCCTTAGACGTGCACATACTTTGATCAAATAAAATGTACTTCAACTGCCCTGAAGTACATTGTTCTATCTTTGGAGTACATCTTTCTCTCTCTTTCTGTGCGTCAACGTATAATTTTCTCATCTACACATAATCACGAAAAGGGGGTCGCACATCCGTATAAATACTTTCTAATGTAGACTCACATAGGCTCACCTAACGGGGATGGGCCAGTTTGCATGGGCCTACGATTTTGAAGAGACCTATTCCCTGGGGTTTCAAGCTTACATAATTGTATTTACTGCTTTTTGTCAGAGTTCTGTTCTCTATTGTCATATATATTTCGAAAGATTCAAGATGTAGTTCTTTTATTCTGTTATGTTTTTGTGAGTAAATATGTTCACTACATGTGCATATGTATTCAGCACTGATGATAAGAATTACTTGATGAGCAATTGGAAATGGGAACCACATTTACCTCACCTGGCCAGGGCCAATTGCCAGCTTTGCACAGGCCTGGACACACAAATACATACACCCAGAAATGTGTATTAACAATGACATTAATCAAACGATGCGTCCACATTTCACCTGTCATATCTTCTACTGACATCATTCTTCAGTGACAGGCTCAGAAAATTCACATTTAATATGGCGTCAGCTAAAAAAACCTAACTTCCTAAAGGAAGGAAGTATGCGTTGTCCAACTGTTTTATTCTTTGAATTTTCATGACATCATTAGATTTTTAAAAAATTCTACTGAACCATGTAATTTAAAGTGGTCATAAAGTCAGGGTCCAGTTCTAAATTGTAATTGCATAATAAATTGAACCCGAGTTAAAACAGGGCGTAACGGGGGAAAACTACCTTCTACTAAATTGTAGAGGTTAGTTAAAGATGCAAGATCGAAACGATTGTTTTACCATGTGCCAACAATTGATTTTAAACATTTTGGGGATAGACTTATCGAGCTGTAGATCCTGTTATAGAGATGCGTGTGAACAAATCTGATAAAGTAAAAGTCGGTGACATACGAATATATATACATGCATTTCTTTCACCAAAGTATATATTTCACTCAGAAAGCTGCAAAAATGTTCGAATGTGTATACGAAAACTCATGGGTGAATCGGTACCACAAACAGCTCTGTAAACGCAGTCCTGATTCGAAAATTCTCTAATACTCCGCTTAACACTACCCCGTTCAGCACTGATTTGCAATAACGCTCTCTTTCAAATTGCTGGCAAAATAAATTTAGTCATGTCAAATTCTTATAATGCATAGTAATAAAAGAATGCATCTTGGAGAGTCACCGAAATAATTGTGTTCAGTACACATTATTTAATGAGATATGCCTATGAGAATAAACATATATACGTACAGAATAACTTATTACATAAATATATAGATCAGTAGTGAATTAGTAGGCACATAATAAGATACAGCACTAATGAATTCTATCTTGTTGCGGCTCAGCAACGACATCATGGAATTTAGAATAATTGCTTGCAAAATATTTTCGGTTGGATAGCATTGAGCACATTATGATAATGGTATACTAACCTTTGAGAAACTATGAATTTGCATCTTATGCGATCTTATAATGACCCCATATAATTCATGTTCATTTGCACCGTTTCGTTTAGCGCTACATTTTTTCAGGGGCGTATCTAGAGCGGTAACCGAGGTATTTCTATACACATTTGATAAGCACATAATAATGTCTGTGCCTTCTTTTCTCTCTTTCTCGATCAAACTTTACATAAGTTCACCCCACTCCATTAACGGATATATACGTACGCATTTGCTTCAAGACACGAATAGGTCTGGCAAGGCGAACCCACACAATTACAGACGAATAAGCAAACTCCTTTCAATTGGTTGATTGTCGTGTGCTTGGCGGCCATCTTGCCCTAGTCCCATTGGTCGGGAGTTTATCCGCTCCACTGCATTCGACGTCTCGCACCATTTCGTGTCTAACCACACTCGATTTCCTGCAAACACACCTGATGTTAATGCGATAAAAAGATGGATCTCTTAGCGCTGCTTAGCGCAAAGCTTCTTTTTCAATGAGAACAAAAAACGACGACTTTATTTCTTGGCGTCTCTCTCGGCATTTCTTTTCTTTTCTGGCGTTCTTTTGTCTTTTTTCCCACCGAGTATATATATATATATATATATATATATATATATATATATATATATATGCACTAGAACCATCTCTTATTTTATTTTTCCTTCGTTTTCTTTGATTTTTGATCATTTTGGCAATTTTTTTCTCTCCTTCCCTTTCTTCTTCTCGTTCATCTTCTCCTTCTCTTCTTCTACTTGTCCTCGTCCACCTTGTATTCTTTTTCCTTCTCTTTCGAGTGAATAAAGACCTCGAACAACTTTTACTCAAACGGTTCCCATTCAACTTGTAAATATCAAGTCAATCGCACTTTCTTGTTTGCTTATCAAATGTTGGTCTCGTACAAAGTCTGGCCGGAAAGCCATTTTGAATATCTCGTGAACCGTTTGCGTAGCTTTGGTGTAATCTAGCAAACAATCAGAGGGTGGGGCTCTGGAAATGCATGAACATGCACTCTCCTGTGGTGTTACTCTGTCAGCAATGAGACATCATCGAGTGAGCTCGTATACTTGGCGATCATTTCATTCACAATGACCATGCGAGTCATTTTTCACGTTCATTGCAGAACATGGTGAAACCCAAGTCCATCATCCCGGTACAGATTTGGCCCCTTACGATTTCTTACTGCGGAAAACATAACAAGATATCTGATGGCAATCTCAAAGGGGGACTTTACAGACTGTTTTGAAGGGAGTAGAGGACGCTGATATAAGTGTGTAAGATCAAAATGGGGTACATTGAAGGAACTAATGTGTCTCTTTCCCACGTAGGCAATTTTTCAGCAATATTAAATGGATGGTCCCCAGATCTAGTCCGTTTTTGGACTCCTATCATTTGCGTAACAGTTTTTTTCTGGTGGGCAAAGTATACTTATGGTTGATGAGTAAACAGTGCACACATACAAACACACACATAAACAGTATACAAACACCCTCGTCCTTTAACCACTCTGTTTTCATCTACCACGGTAACTTTATTCAAGAAAATCTTGCAGTGAACCACCGGACCCAGGTGTAATGCAGTGGCTGAACACAACTCTTAAAGACACTGGTTACGGCAACACGATGGTCATTTCATTGAATTTTAAAAATCCTCTCAATTCTCACTTCACTCTGACTACTTTAATTCATTAACTGCAGAAGTTAGTATACATATAAAGGTATCCATTGCAAGATAAAAGCCTCTGTCCATTGCAAAATATTCCAATGTCAGTTGTACATTGCAAGATAAATACCCTGATCCCAAAATAAATGTGTTGCCATTAATCATTTTTTTATTGTATTCATCAGAAGCGAACCAAACTGACATCATGGCAAGGAAATATGATATATCTCTGTGGTTGTGTAAGTGGCTATTAAATAACAGGACGAGGCTCAAGTAAATAGAACCTCAATAGTGCGCATGCACGAACCACGAATGTAAGGAATCTCCGCACTGCCTCTACAATTGCTCACTGCTGAACAAATATTGTGTTCTCTTTTCGCTTTTCACCTTTTTTGTTAAAGCGAAAGAGTGGCATATATATATATATATATATATATATATATATATATATATATATATATATATATATAGATAGATAGATAGATAGATAGATAGATAATGCGTTATATTACTTTTATACTCTATTTGAAATGACCTAACGTAATCAAACGGTCATTGTATCATTTGTCCGGAACAGTGTAAATATTATGAACAATTGAAGAAAATGGAGATGCTACAGGAATCGAACCTAACCGATTATACGGATTATATTGGATTATATATTCATATCTTAAATTATATATATATTCTCAATTTGTAAAAGACAACCAGAGAACGAATGAAAACAGATTTTATCCGTTGTAGAATTTAACACTGCTCAATATTTAACAGAGTAAATAGAACCATCAATGTATAAAAAAAAAAAAGAATTACATCTTATCTAAATCTACTTGGTTTAACGAATCTCCGTGAAATCCTCGAAAGAAGAAATTAAACAAATAACCACACTAGGTTGACAAGCTTTCGGTCGAGCAATCTCAACCTTTAAAAATGAGAAAATCCCAATAATCCTAAAAAATGAGTTTACAACCAATCCACCCCCTGATAGTCTCCTATGGAGCTGGAAAGGAGGACCTAACAAAAGGATCGACCCACAGACAGCACAGTAAATCAGAGAATAACAGGAGTCTGAGATATAAAACTCATCGGAAAAATCAAATTGCAATAGGTTGATCATGCTGCAAGAATGTCAGACAACCGATGGACATCACAGCTCACAACATGGATCCCCAGAGATCAAATACGGAACTGGGACCGGCAAAATATGAGGTACTGTGACATACTAGACAACCTCAGAAAGTATTGGCTCCGCGACGCCAATGATAAAGAGGTCAGGCAAATCCTGGAGAAGGTATATGTCCAAGGACGGATGTTAAAAGGCTGATGAAGATGATGGATGAATACATGTACTTATCTCTCTCTCTCTCTCTCTCTCTCTATCTATCTATCTATCTATCTATATATATATATATATATATATATATATATATATATATATATATATATATATATATATATATATACTTATAAATTGCATTACATTACATTGAAGTTCATATTTGAAATGATCTCCCATCTTTACACGGTTAATATATTACTTGGCCCCGACAATGTGTGTGTGTGTATATATATATATATATATATATATATATATATATATATATATATACTTTTTAAAGCCACTGACTGACTCAGTTGTTCATATGTGTGTGTGTGCGTGCGCGCGCGTGTGCGTGTGTGTATACATATATATGCATACACAAACATACACACATATACATATGAATATAAAATCTGTGACGTACCCTTTCTGTGCTGTTCATCTGATGAGTTAAACAAGAAAATTAACCAATACGTTTCTCTCCCCCTTTCCCCTTGACTCTCTTTAATCTTCTCAAATGAAGATTTAGTTTCTTTTAAAGTGTCACAGAGACAATGGAGACGACTAGACAGAGACAGTGACAGCTGATGTACAAGTAGCTTCATTATTCAGAGTTGATTAAGTTTCCTTTTTTAAGGGTCGTTGATATCGGATCTTCAAAATATCCACTTAGGATTAGATAGTTAGATAGATAGATATGAACAGATTGAGATTGATAGATAGACAGGTAGATATGAACAGACATAGATAGTTAGATATGAACTTATAGCATCCATATACCTATATATATATATATATATTATATATATATATATATATATATATTATATAACATATATATATATATATATATATATATATATATATATATATATATATATATATATATACATATATATATATATATATATTATATATATATATATATATATATATATATATATATATATATATATGATGTGTCACGAAGGCAAATCAGGTGAATGAACAGAGATAGGTGTAAGCTGAAGTACAAGTACTTCATTATTCAGATTCCGCTAGGTTCTGTCCTTTTCTGATCATCGATATTATCAAAATAAAATCAACGAAATAGACAAGAAATCCCGTTAGTATCATATGGTCGGCTTCAAGCCAATCGGACCAATGCTCGCAATTTATTATTGTTATCAAATTCAATATGGCACAAATACTTTATCTGAAGAGTTCACAATAAGCAGGCTCTTCTATACATCTCTCGGATAGTGTAATCAGCTAGTTAGCTACACATATAATTATTAGCAATGTGCAGATATCTCCTCGCACTCGAAGGGATGCAACTAACGAAGTAAAATAGAATTTCATCCATGTTCTAATGACGTAATAAATTCTGAATTTAAAGATCCATAAAAAAATAAAAATAGTAACAAAAATAAAAGAAATGATAATAAAAATCCGTTCATAGACAACAGAACCCTATTCTCCAAGCTCATGGCAATGCAAATCCCTATTATCCCCGTATATAAGATGCAATGTGCATCCATATATTTCATATATGCAGTCATTTTGGACGGCATGGGGGAACGAGCCGTTATATAAAAGACCATGCCCCGAAGTGATCCTCATAGGCGGCCACTTCTGTCTCAAAATGCAACCATTCAGATAGAAATACAAGCCTAAAAGTAACCCCGAAAAGTATCTCTGGATTTTTAGACGAGGCGTTTTTATCTTAAGGTGTTCTAGTCTATTTTCCTTGTCTTCGAATTTCTTTTTCATCATGTCGTTTGATAACTGCATCCTCCATTGTTAAGGGTTCTGTTGCAGAAACCTTATAGAAAACATGAAAAAGCTGTAAGAGATAGAAAGGGATCAACGTGGATCAGAAAGGAGTTTAGAGTGAGGAATATTATACAGATAATCAAGGAACAAAAATGGAAATGGACCAGACACTTAGCGAGAAGAGATGAAAACAGATGGAGCCAAAGTCTAACCAATTGATGCTCAATAGGAAAATACCAGACACAAGATGAGGAGAAAGAGATAGAAAGATTTGCTGGTAAGACATGGCACAGGTTAGCGTGATTTCGGTCGACGTGGAAGGAGATGGGAGAGGTCTTTGTCCTGCGCACTTATAACGGTTGATGATACTAAGCCGCTTACGAATGACCCACATGCAAAAAATAAATAGAAAAACAGATTTTCTACTCATTTGTAGATGGGAACAGATTCAAAATTACATACATTCTCATGTGGTCACTATGCATCCAAAACCTTCTATGACACAAAAAAGTTTTTTTATTGCATTAGAAATGATTGTTTTGCTCAAGAATAATTATAGACAATCTTGTCTTGATTTCACAAATGCCTCGATCTTTTAAAAATTTGGATTGAAAGCAGTTATTTAGGTCTTTGTTTTACTGGCAGATGTTTAGCTCAATGGTAAGAGCATCACCACATTTAAGCAGCTACCCTATACTGCAACAACCCCACTTTCTTCTATTGTTTATTCTATTTACATTGTCTAGGGCGAGTGATACATTACCCGTGTAACGACGGGAGATCATCTCAAATTCTCAAATAAGTTTCCACATAATATAACGCAATTTATAATTATATATATATATATATATATATATATATATATATATATATATATGCAAACATACACACACAGACACACACACATATATATATCAATCAGTATATATATATATATATATATATATATATATATATATATATATATACATATATATATATATATATATATATATGCCGATTAAACGTTTTGATTATTATCGATCCACCATCTACTGGCCTAGCTCTTTTATAAGGCCTCAAATTGCATTTATCGAGAAAGATGAAGGCTTCAGGTGACGTACTCATTCGCCCACCCCCATGGAGAGACAGCTGGTCACTAATTAAGATACAAATACTTTTAAGTAACTAATCCGATTAGTGTCCACGATTAATTCTTCGGTGAGAAGTGGAGAAGGTTGGAGGCCTGGGGTTCCTCGAATGTCTACAAACCACCGTCGGTAGCAAATCTCACATTCCCACCTCAGCTTCCTTACCTTGGATGCTGGTTTCGAGAAAATATACAAGGAAACAAAGGGCTTTGTTGCAATCGAAATGACGGGCAGGTCGAGCCGGGCTTGCTCATCTTCCGGTTCTTATTATGCAAATAATTAACAAGATTAAACAATCCATGATGTTTTGTTCGAATCAACTGGAAACTCATCAAGGATTTAATCAACAGGTGTTGTGAACAAATCAACACAAACAGTGAGGGGCAACTTGATAACAAAAAGCATAAAATTGGCCTCTAAAATATGAGGGGTCCTCGAATGTCTTTTAACAAACAATTCTTTATGAGGAATCAACTGTATTGTAATCATTCTAAGTGTAACCTTTTCTTATTTAATATTCTTGCTTCTGGTTTGATTATTTTCTTTCAGTTCTGTGAAAGAAACTTTCACCAGCACACACACATACACACAAACATATATACACGTGTGTGTGTGTGTGTGTGTGCGTGTGTGTATATAAACATACAATTATTCCGCAAGAAGGGTCCAATAAAAGTAAG
>OY735209.1:66672350-66709850 GCA_963457665.1 Thysanoteuthis rhombus | reverse complement strand
TTTAATGCTGAATGTATTGAGCACTCCAAGAAATAAACCCATCATACATTGGATATTGCATTATATCATATTATATTATATTGCATCCCTTATATATATATATATATATATATATATATATATATATATATATATATATATATATATATATATATATATATATATGCTTGTGAGCTTTTTTTATTGGTTCATTCCCAATAGCCACAGCCAATGGCCGGTTAATATCATTAATGATGGAGCCTACGATTAACTTAAGTGATTTTTTTCCTCCTGATTGGATATCAAATGTCAGCAACCTCAGTGCGTATGCGAACATTATCAGTATTTTGACGTAAGACATTTTCTCACGTCATCCAAATTTTCAGACCGTGACAAGGATAGGCAGAAACAGATGAAACCAACATTTTTTCTCCGTCTGTTTCGAGATTTCGAAATAATTTGGGTTCCTTAATTTTCAAAAGATTAAAAAAAAGAATTAGCTTTTCTTTCCCATGCCAATTCCTTCTATCATTTCCCAATATTCACACTCCGAAAATTGCATCGGGCATTCGGATATTTCAAATATTAGGATCAGCCAAGTATTCTGAGAAATACAGGGTGCCCCATAAGTAACGCCCAATTTGCAGGTATCTGCTGTTCAGTTATCTGACGATTAGTAACTATGATCTAAAATCAAATAAATATTTCATTCCTTGATATTCTATAATTCTACAGATCAATGCAATAAGTTTCTAAAAATAGCATTATGAGACGTAATATACTTAAATAAATTGCCAAGATATATACATAGATCAACTTCAAATCGGGCGTTACTTTACAGACGTAGTAATTCAACGAGGAAATGTTTTAAAATAACACACTTATCTAGACTGGCTGCTGCAGAGTCAAACCCCAACTTCTATTACGATTGAACGTAATTACTGCAAATTAAAACACTTATTTTGGTAATAATTTTTCGTGTTCTGCTTGTTCTTGCTGCAGTAGAAAAATAAAGGCAACTCCAGAGCTTATTTCATTCTGATAAATAAATACATTAATACAATAAAGAGATGTGAACTTTTAAAAATTTACATCTATGATAAAAACATTGCAGTAATCATCTTCACACCCAAATACGTGCTACAATGCATAATGAAGCGATACCTACGTCTAGTGATACATGGAACAACAGTAACCTTTTATACTGTTTACTATAGTGTGTATCTCTACTTAAATAGCAGCATAATTTGACTAAAAGTGAATTTTCTACGGCAATCCATATATTGATATAATCAGACCAACATTTTGGAACTCTTTTTCTAAATAATCGTCGACATCATCAGCTTGATCATCGCAGGTCATCGCAGTCGTCTGTCCGATCATCATCATCATCATCACCATCAGCAGCAGCAGCAGCAGCAGCAGCAGCAGTAGCCTTTTAGCGTCCATAATTTGATATTTGCAATATGGCCTGCCTATTGCCATTTTGATTTTCGAATGCATTCTATGATATCTCTAACTCTGTTTTTTTTTTCTCTGTAGCTCTCTTTGTGTGATGTTGAGCGTGATTCTCTCCTGTGCACGTTGCATGGTTCTCAACTTGAGGCCCAATTACGTTCATGATCCACTGTTTCCATTGGGCCCTGTTGGTTGCTTTCAGAGCTTTCAGAGTTGTCAGTCAAGACCTCTACACCTCCATCAGGCAAGGCATTGCGTTCGACAACGGTAAAAGGATGACAATCCTTATGATACTTTTTTCTTCTGAGACATCACGGGAGGTCTTAGCAGTGTCTTTGATGATGGCTATGGCCAGTTCATGAGAGTCATGTAAGGAGGCTTTCTCAGCATTCGTCGAACATTTCCCAGCGATTCAAGTCTTCCTCTGGGAATAACTACACTGAATGGAATAGAAAGTTTTCTTTAAAAGCTCCATTTTGTCCTGCCATTTAGTCTGCAGAAACTGACCTTCATAGATTTATGGGCAAATGCATCTATAGCCGCCTCATCTTCATGGCGTATCTTTCAAGATTCATTTTACAGGCTGTTAAAGTTTATGTAAACACATTTAATTCAGAGAATGTATGGGTGGGCGAGCATGATAAGTACCCAACACGCCAATTTGTGCGAGATTATCAAAGTGGATTACGAAATCCCAATCTTTCCCCTATCATTCACGATCAAAATCGAGTCGGTTATCACACTAAAAATAGTATTTGTACTCACCTGAGGATGTCGAATCATCATCATCATCATCATCATCATCATCATCATCATCAATCTTTTAACGTCTGTCGTTGGACATAGACCTTCCCCAGGATTCGCCACACTTCTCTGTCATGGGCGTTGTAGAGCCAGTATTTCCAGAATCTGTCTAGTTCATCTCTCAATCTTGTGTTCTATCGGCCTCGGTTTATTATGTGATCCATGTTGTGAAACGTGATATCCATCGGTTGCCTTTCATTCTTGCAACATGGCCTGCTCATAGCCATTTGAGTTTTTTAATAGTTTCTATGATGTCACGGATACCCATTTTCTTCCTTATACACTGTGCTGTCTTGTAATCTATCCATGTAAGATTGAGCATGATTCTCTCATGTGCAAGTTGCATACCTCTCAGTTTGCAGGTCTGTCTCTTGGTTAGGTTCCATGTTCCAGCTCCGTAAGTGACTATCGGGAGAATGCATTGATTGTATACTCTTCTTTTTTAGGATTATCGGGATCATCTGGTTGAGCTTGCTCTGCCGAAGGCTAGTCATCCCAAAGTGATTCTTCGTTTGATTTCCTCCACTTTTGAGGATCTCATGGAGATTCGTTGTCCAATGTCGAGTATGAACCTTTTGATAGCTTGTCTCGGAGGTGGGTTTTCTTCTGGGTCTTTTTAGAACCCCAAACGTATTTGAGTACCTCAGTATCAATGACCCTGGTTGTTATGACACCAGGTAATCGTTGATAAAGGGTTCAGTTGTCGGTACTATTTTGTTGCAGCTTTTGGGATGTTATTCGATCATAATTACTTATTTTGTTTTCGTTAAAATCCTGATCGAAATTGCTTGTCATTTTTGACCACGTTACACCTGCAATATTCTTGTTATTTTGGAAGTTAAAGTTCTTATTTTAGTCTTGTTTTGATCGCCAGCTTTTGGCTTTAATATGCATAAAAATGTTTCTATTAATACTTATGGCGTAAATAAGTACGAAATGGGAGATATTGTGGAGTTCTTTGTAAGGAAAAAAAATGAAAAATCTCACTTTATGCATCATAACTTTGTAAGTATTCAAGATTAAATGTGATATGCATCGGAATCATATTTCTGAGTGTTCAAGCTTTTAAAAAAAGTAAGTCTAAAAATAATGAGAATATTGCAAGCGGAAGTTCATTGAAAACGATCGTCTCAACGTCATAAAAATGTCTCGTTGATCATCTGTGCTCGCCAATTCATTGAATCTTGCTTGACTTTCCGATCAAAGTAAAGTCAACCATCATAAATTCTTAATAACATTTTTTCTATCTTGATTTTCGTGCATTTCATCTCTGACTGTCAGTCTACGACCATTATTAAACAGTGCAGGTCAGTAACAAAGGATGAGCTCTCGGTGGGACTCGAACTCATATCTCTTTCGCCTCAAAATTTTTCCCCCACTCTTAAGGGGCAAAACCAAAGTGAATTCTTTTTTTTTTATTTTTACAGGTCGAAATTGAAGTGGGGGAAATTTTATTTCTTTTGGGGTACGAAAAAATTGAAAATTATATTCAGTTTTTTTTAAGGTCGAAATTGAGGAGTAATTTTTTTCACTTTTACTGGTCAAAATGGGGGAGATTTTTTTTCTCACTTTTAGAGGTCAAAATCAAGGATGAAGATATTTTTCTATTCACTTCTCGGGTTCAGAAGTGAGGGAGTGAAATTTTGAAGAGTCAAAATCTAGTATGAAGATTTTCTTTTCTCACTTTTAGGGCTTGAAATCAGAGGGAACTTTTTTCACATTTAGGGGTCAAAATTGAAAATTTTTTATCATTTTTGGAGTCAAAATCGAGCAGTAATTTTGATTCACTTTTAAAGGTCGAAATGCAAGGGATGTTTCATGTTTTGGCGCCAAAATCAAAGGTTAGATTTTTCACTCTTGTGGGATAGAATCCTAGGCAATTTTTCCACGTTAGGCTGAAAATCGAGGGGAGGGTATTTTTTTTTTACTCTTAAGGATCATAATTGAAGGGGGGATTCTTTTTTTTTGGGGGGGGGGTCTTAAAATCGAGGATGGTGATTTTTTTCTCTTTTAGAGAAAATAAACACTCCATTTGATTGTCACAATCGAGCAGGAACGTTTATTTTCATTTTTAGAAGTCAGAATCAAGTAAGATTTTTCAAACTCCTAAGATTTTATATCATTTTTAGCGGTCAAAATCGAGAAGGAACGTTTACTTTCATTTTATGGGCTCAAAATAGAGTGATAGCTCTTTTCCCTTTTCAACATTACCCTACCCCTAGCACACACATTTCGAATATCTACCTTAACGCCCTTTTTTACTCTTTTTCCCAATTTCGGAAAATTATCCCCCTTTTTTAACATTACTTCCTCTTTAACGATTGTCCCCTTTTTCTTAACTTCACTCCGATTTTCCTTAACGTTACCCCCCCCCCCCATTTTTAACATTATACCTCTCGTTTTAAACTCTCTACAATTTTTAACATCAGACCCCACTTTTTTTTAACATCAGTCACCCCATTTTTTAGAGATTAGCCATATTTTCACAGCTAAACATCCTTTTTCAACATTAGCCCCCCATCCCCACCTTTTTTCAAACAGTGTAAAAATGGTATTAAATCTTTTTTTCCATTTATCTATCCTTTTATTTCTGTTTTGGGGGACAGGTATTTAGTCTAGTGTCTTTAAAGCAGGATAGAAGACCCAGAACACGGGTCTTTGAGTACATTTCTATGATAGAAAATCGGAATCACGTTTCCCCACTGCATCAATTATGTCTTTGATCCAAGGGTCAAAAGCTATGAAATAATACTCAAGTGAACGGCTTCCATATTTTAGCTGTGATATACGAACTGACCCCAAGTTTCTGCTTGAAGCCATTGATATGATCGAAACGGGGCGTGGGTATGGAATGGGGTATTCTCATTCAACAACGAAGCTTACAAACTACACTTGTTTGTTAAGTTGGATACTACGACTGTCTGACGTGAACAAAAATATTTCAGATTTATTTCGGATGAATTCTCAAGATGAGTAACAAAATGTTTCTCTAAGCTACTTTCTCGTAAATATCTTGTTAATCAATCAGATAGTCTCATAGATCAAAACAAAAAATACAAGGACTCTTTCTGAGTTAAAACGATGGAAATAAGGGAGAGTTATGATCCATTCACTAAGTACTCGTAGATCAGACTCTAAACTGATCTGTAGCAGTCAAGTACCTAAAAGCAGACCAAAGATTCACGTAAATGAATATCAAGAAACATGAACCACAATACTGGGAAAGGGGGGATGTCGAACTACGACTAAAAGAAATCAGATCATGGGCAGGGGGGGGCTCATTGCTCTGATCTGCCACAGCATTCAAAGTGAGGTAACCTACCGAGAACTATGGCTGACTCTGTTTATGTTCATGTCACTTGAATCATACTCAGATTCTCACTTCTAGATCTGTGGTGAAATCGATCGAAATCTAGAAGTTAATAATACTTACAAGTTTAACCCTTCAATATACCGATCCCTGAGATGTTATCAAGATTTTAAAAAATAATACCAGCCAGCGTAAGGTCAGGTTGGGTATAAAACCCTGCTACTGGAACCATGTAACCCAGTGCAACCTGCCACATGATACTTGGCACCGCCAAGTAGTACCAACAACTCAACACGTCATGGGTCAGCGTGGCAGGGTATGCCTTATAACTCCCCATGATTTGCAAGATAAAAAATATGCCGGCTGTTCCTGCTGGGTCATCGGTCCCAAAAGGCCTCTTCATATCAATTTCTTTGGATGGGGGCAATTTGCTCCAAGAGTGAACACCCAAACACAGCACCAAGAACGTCATCAGGAAAAATACCCTTTCTTGCTGGACCAACGGTCTCAAGAGGCCGAGCCACATCACTCACTTTGGGTTGGGTTGATGTGTCCCTAATGTGACTCCCCAAGCGTAACCACAAGAACATTATCAAGAAAACAATACCGTACGTAGGAACTTACAAAGTCAGGACACCCTCCAAAGACATGCATCTAACTACTTTGACTGAAAAATGAAATCAAGAACATCAAATGGGACAACATTTTCCTGCGTTCTATCTTGGTCTTAATTTGAACTTTGTATCTCATCATTCTGTGGTCACTTCCTCTTTTGACTTGATTTAGGACCTGCATATCTTTAACGAAACAAAAAATCTCATGAAAAAACGCAGGAACCTCAGGCCATCAATAACAACAATAGAAAAGTCAGAGGTAACAGAGCTGAGCAAAACCATCCAAAAGAAACGAAGAGAAGACAAAAGAAGATACACGACAGCAGTCATTGAAAGCATTCTTGAGAAAGGTAGGGGATTCAAAACTATTGGAAAATCTCTTAGTACAGGAAGAAAGCTGATAACTAGTGTACTCGAAGCAAATGGAAACCTGACAACGGATAGGGGCCGAATTGTCGAACGTACCCAGGAATTTTACAAAGACCTCTTTTCCACCAAACAAAGGAGGTAAAAAGATAAACAGGAAAGACGAACCAAGAGTAATCAATTCGAGGATATCCCAGAAGTGAAGCAAGCTATCAAAGAAAGAAAGAAAGAAAGAAAAGGCCCCTGTATCCGATTACATCGCAGAAGGGCTGGAAAAGTTATCCCTTGGAAACTAGCCATCCAATTTAACTTATGCTCAAAACAAAGTAAAGCCCCAGAAGAGTGGAACACTGCAATCATAATGCTATTATACAAAAAAAGGAAACGTGAAATATCTCAACTACAAGCCAATTAGCCAGCTCAATTGCATCAACAAACTCTTCATCAAAGTGATCACCAACCGGATCAGCAGAACACTAGATGAAAATCAACCACGGGAACAAGTTGGCTTAAAAAAAGGCTACTCAACAATCGTCCTTCTCCATTCAGCAACAGGATATAGAATGCCACTAGCTATAGCATTTGTTGACTTTCGTGGGAATTCCATAAGTAATTGATGCAATAAAAGCAAGGTGTAGACCCCGTATATGTCAGAGTACTGCAACATATCTACCGACAGAGAAGTTCCTTCATCAGGCTACATAAAGACTCTGAACCCTTTCAAGAAAAAGGAGTGAGACAAGGTGATACTAGCTCGCCTAAACTCTTCATGGATGGAGAATACTTCAGTAACCTCAGATTTGATGATGACATTGTCCTGTTATCTAAGAATCTTTACGGTCACCAAATAATGTTAGACGAACCAAATGAAGCAAGTAAGAAAGTTTACCTCTGCACAAACTTCAGCAAAACAAATTTCATGTTCAGCGAACATGTTGAAGACAAAGGCACAACGATTGAAATTGAAAATGCAAAGCTGGAGAAAGTATACCCTAGAAAGTGAATCTCTAAGAAATCATCAAAAGAAGAAATCAAATGAAGAATCACACTAGGTTGGCAAGGTTTCGGTAGAGTAAGCTCGACTTTTAAAAATAAGAAAATCCCACTTGTCTGAGAAAGAAGGGTATACAACCTACGTATCCAACTGATAGTCATCTATGTAGCTGAAACATAGGACCTAACCAGAAAATTGACCTTCAAACTGAGAACCAAGCAAAATGCACAAGAGAGAATCAACCTCACATGGAGAAATAATAAGACAACATAGTATATTAGAGAAAAGACAGGAGTCCAGAACATCAAAGAAAATGTTATAAAACACAAATGGCAATGGGCTGGACATACGGTAAGAATGGCTGATAACCGCTGGACATCACCTCTCACAATGTGGATCCCCAGAAATCAGGCTGTGAACGACAGAAAGAGAGATGGCATGACGAGCTAGATAAATTTAGAAAGTACTGGCTCCGCGATGCCCATGATAGAGAACTGTAGCGAATTTTTGGGAAGTCCAACGACAGACACCAAGAGATTGATGATGATGATGAAGATGATCCTGAAAGCCATGAACTAATGCTCAAGTGAACGGCTTCCTTATTTTAGCTGTGATATCCCAACTGACCCAAACGTCGGTTTGAGATCTGATCCTAAGTTCCTGCTTGAAGCCATTAATATGATCGAAACGGTGACCAGATGTGGGTTGGGGCATTCTCCGGCAGGTCGGAGACACTGTGCTGTTTGATTACAAATTGGTTCTCTCCACATATGTGCTGCACTCCTAGTCGAATCCCAAGGACAGAAAGATCGGTGTCAGCTGTTGGGGTCACATGTTTGACTCTTTCGGCGTCAAATAAAAGTGGACGTTAATATCGTATTTCTCTTCCCTTGGTTTCTTTCTCTCTTCCTTTTTCCTTTTTGATGCACAAAAGACAATGTTATCAAAATCGTGCGGTCCGAAATACTTCGTATTAGTGTAATCACAGTAAGCAGCTTCCTGTATGTATCATTTTCTTAATGAAATCAACTGGTTATTTTTATCTGAAATACTCTGTCTCAATGTGATCACAATACCCTTTCACCCAATGTAACCAACCGTTTATTTTTATCTAAATGGACCGTTTATTTTTAATCTAAATAGACCCAGTCTCTAAGTGATCCCAATGAGCGACTTCCTCT
Source organism: Thysanoteuthis rhombus (assembly GCA_963457665.1). Taxonomy (NCBI): domain Eukaryota; kingdom Metazoa; phylum Mollusca; class Cephalopoda; order Oegopsida; family Thysanoteuthidae; genus Thysanoteuthis; species Thysanoteuthis major. The sequence continues at coordinate 66,701,144 of OY735209.1, read as the reverse complement.
TCATACCCTTCGCTTAATGTAATCAATCCATCATCTCTCAATGAAAGTATGCGTCCCAAAGGGATTAGAATAAGCGACATCCTCTGTATTTACTGAACTCAACTTACTACAGTACAGGGGAAAATGCAGGAGTGAAATTTCCCAATAAAGTGGGGACTGCCTTGAAAACCAGCATTCGAGATCCCATTTTTTAACCTGGACTAGAACACCAACCACGGCTGAACAGCATAGATGTGTATGGAGCCAACCTTAGTCTTATACAAAGCCACAGTAGTAGAACATCCTGATAGAATCAAACTCATTAAACTGATGATTTGGTTCGCAAGAAATCTTGCGCTACTCTTCTTCTTTCTCTTCTTTTTTTCACTCATTATATAAATTGAACAACCATGTATGTGTGTTTGTGTGTTCCAGCACTCCTGGCCATACCGTTTTGCTTATAGGAAATCGCCGACAGTACTCCACTAGACCCCTTCTAAAAATGTTATAACATATTTTTATGAAAAAAAATAGAGCTTTTTGACAGTTTTTTTCTTCTAGATATGTTTTTTTACTCTATTTTAGATGTTTTACAGTGGAAATAATATTTAGATTCTGGAGAATCTAAATGTTTCTCGATGTTTTTACTCTATATCAAATGTTTCCAATGGAAAACGCCGGTGACATGAATATAAATCTGACCAATTCCATTCTTCGATGGAGATATTTTACATGACAAATTTTGACGCTATGGTTCTTTAACTATTGACTGTGATTGAGAGTCTAGTCCTTTTTTTCGTTCTTACGTTTTTCTTCGGATTTTTCTTTTTCTATTCTTTTTCTCGCATCTATCGAATTCTTTCTTGTTTGTACTTCCATGTCTTTTCAACTCGCTCCTTCAGCCACCTCTCTTTCACACTTTCTCTCTCCAATAAAACTGATTAATCAAACGATTTCGCATGAATGATTCTGTCTAAGGTGGCGTCTGTCTATCATTAATTAATAATAATTAATTAATTGAATGGAAACATTAATCGTCTATCATCAACTAATTGAGAAAAAAAATGTTTGTCTCTCAAGTAGACACACCAATTGAATAAAAGCATCAAGTATGGACAGTACTCCTTTGTGCTTGTGTGATGTAACCAAGTAGGGACACACCCACTTGTATTCGTTTGGATGATTTTTTGACTTCTTGCTGACAGGGTTTTTGAATCTGATCACAAAAAACAAAAAGAAATTGATGATTAAGAAAAACATATTTGATTTTCATCTCTTAATCATTAAAATATTCAATATTTTTTAAAAACAGAGATTTATATGAATTAATATGAAATTTTATGATTGAATTCGTAAAAACTAATGCTTTCATTAAAAAAATAACCGAATACAAATGGCCAGGTACGCCAATGACCGGGTGCAATTGACCAGGACGTAGTTGTCAAGAATGCAATCGACCTGTCACTATATATATATATATATATATATATATATATATATATGTGTGTGTGTGTGTGTGTGTGTGTATTTTCTACGATACCTTTTAACCACTGAAAGGCATGCACACACACACCGTATGCTGCTGAAGATGGGAACACCTCCTGAAACATGTTTAGCACACCAATTAATTCATTCATGGAATAACTAATCAATAAACGAAGTCTCCGTACACTCTTACTCCTGAGTCTGTGTCACTTCGTATTGTTTAAATCATATATATATATATATATATATACTGACACACACTTAGGTACATTGATTAGTCTACAGACTATTGATCGAAATGGATTTACTTTACTCGGCAAATATTTATTTTTCAATCAGTTTCCTTGTAAATGCGTGTGTGATTGTGCATGTATGCGTGCGCAAGTTTATGAGTGAGTACTTACAGGATTTGGCTGACGAGAGATCATGGACATGGCTACGAAAAGGAAACCTGAAGAGAGAAACGGAATCGCTCATCATGGCAGCTAAAAAAAATGCATCAGAACAAACTATATCAACACGAAAAACGACAGAATCCGCAGAGACAGCAAGTGCCGTCTGTGTGGTGAAAGAGATGAGACGGTGAACCACATAACTAGAGAATGTGATCAATTAGCCCAGAAGGAGTATAAACACAGACACGATTGAGGAGCGACAGTGATACACTGGGAACTGGGTAAACGAATGGGATTTAACCATACGGAAAACTGTACCAGTACAAACCAGAGACAGCCCTGGAGAATGGAAACCACAAATCACTTTGGGACTTTGACATCCAAACAGACCTCCTCATTAAGGCAAGAAGACTAGACTTGGTAATCGTAAACAAGAAGAGGAAGACCTACCAAATAAAAGATATGGCTGTGCCTGCAGACCATAGAGTAAAGAGGAAAAAGAGTGAAAAACTAGAAAAATACCAAGATCTGGCAAGAAAACTGAAGAAGGTGTAAAACATGAAAGTCATGGTAGTACAAGTAGTAATAGGTGCATTAGGAACTGTGCCAAAGACACAGAGGGCAAGAAGGATTGAGACCGTACTGACCACAGCACTGCTAAGGACTGCACAGATACTGAGGAAAGTGCAAGAAATATAAGATCTACGACCCTTAATGCTAGCAGTGGCCTAACAGAGGAGGGGGGAGCAAAAAAACCCACCCAAATGGTAGCGGAGTTGTGAACCTCAGCGCTGGTGTGATAGGTGAGGGAAAGATGAGATGTGGGCTGAAGACCTGTGGAGACATACTGTCACTCAGTCTTCAGCGATGTCCACCGGGCAACTGGTGTGAAACTGTAACAGCCAAGAAAAAGGCATGGTGGAGGTGGTTCAAACCACAGCGCTACTGATAGGTGAGTGGAAGGCTAGAAACTTGAGGAGACTTACTGTCCTCAGCCTTCAACGATAACCACCGTAAAACTTGTGTGAAACTCTAAACCACAGCCATGCTGTGAACTGTGAGAGGAAGGCTTGGAGAAACTTGCTGTCACTCAGTCTTCAGCGGTGACCATCAGGCGACTGGTGTGGAAATAATAAGAGAAAGAAGAATAAAAAGGAAAAAATTGATTGGAAGATGAAAAAGTTAAAAAAAGGAGAGGAAGAAAAAAATGAAGCACAGAACAAAAAGAAAGGGAGTCATGTGAAGAAGAAGAAGAAGAAGAAGAAGAAGAAGAAGAAGAAGAAGAAGAAGAAGAAGAAGAAGATGAAAAAGAAGAATATGAAGAAGAAAAAGAAGAAGAAGAAGAAGAAGAAGAAGAAAAAGGAGAAGAAGAAGAAGAAAAAGAAGAAGATGAAAAAGAAGAAGAAGAAGAAGAAAAAGAAGAAGAAGAAGATGAAGAAGAAAAAGAAGAAGATGGAGAAGAAGAAGATGAAGAAGAAAAAGGAGAAGAAGAAGAAAAAGAAGAAGATGGAGAAGAAGAAGATGAAGAAGAAAAAGGAGAAGAAGAAGAAAAAGAAGAAGAAGAAAAAGATGAAAAAGAAGAAGAAGAAGAAAAAGAAGAAGAAAAAGAAGAAGAAGAAGAAGAAGAAGAAGGTGCAAACGACAACAACGAAAGTGATAATGTGCTTGAAGACTCATTGATTAGTCAAATGACGAGGCTCTTGCTCAATTCTAATTGAATGAACGGACGTTTCTATGTCAGATTCTTAAGAGACAATTGTCAGAATATGTCTGCGGGATTGGCCGAGATGAACAGTCATTTTCGATGACTCTGTCTTACTTCTTGACCCTCATTCAATTTCGTCGTTTCTGATCAGACAAGAGTCATTCATTTTTATGGCAGACCACGTTGGTTAAAATGTCAGCATTTCTTTAAACCGGAACTTCGCCGTGAGCTGAACTGAACTGGCCATATACTGACGGGATGACCAGTAATTAAATTTGCTTCATAATTGGGAAGACTTACATGAAAAATGTTTCATACTTGGACATAGGTCATTAAAGCAACACTTGTTACACATCCCCACCTTCTTCTTCTCCTTCTCGTTCTACTACTACAACTACTTTACATCAAATGTCTGGTGGCCATAGCTTGAGACTGAGTGACAGCAAGTCTCTTCAAGTCCCTAGCTACTTAGAGCATTACCACAGTCCACAGCAGTGCTGTGGTTTGCACTTTCTCGCCAGATGTCTGGTGATTATCGCTGAAGGCTGAGTCACTGTGAGGTCTCCAGCCCTCTTCTCGTTATCCTCACCTATCACAGCAGCGCTGTGGTTCATATCATACCAACCCTTCCCAGCTTTACTTACACGTCACTTCTTCATTCTAGCTTTCAGGCTATTGTGGAAGACTAGAGGTCTCATGTTTCCAGCACTCTCCTCGGTATTTGCGCAGACCCCAGCAGTGCTGTGGTTTGCATAGTCTCAATTCTTCACTTTTATCTCCAGCTCCTCCAATTTTGTTTACAATGTCTTTGGCAATGTTTTCGGTGCACCTACTATTAATGGTACTACTCTGACTTTCATATCGTACAGATTTTTATTTTATTGAAGGTTATGGCCTCATTACTGATCCTGCGAGCTGTACAAAGGTGGAACTGAAGTTATGGCTTTATACGCAGATCTAAAAATTACGAAAGATTAAATGCAAATTGAAGATATTCTAACGGATGTTATAGGCAAAAAAATACTCCCCCTCCCATTTCATTAGAAAAAAAAAATACAGTTATAATATATATATATATATATATAATCATGGAAAGTGAATCCAGTTCATAACCTTTTAATGGCCGCTGTAACCGAAAAATAATTTCGAACGTTAATTTAAAGACGTTTTCTGTTTGTCGGAAAATCTATTTTTTTCTTTCGTAATAATATTTGTATTTAATGAAAAAGATATTTGTGAATATAAAGGCTGGTTTCTGATTGAAACCAGAGAAGCATGAAAATTTACCTTAGGAAAGATTAAGCCATTAAGTTGGAATTGAAATTTTCATTGATACTGTATACATTTATAATTTGGAAGAATTTTAAGACTCAATTTTTATTTTGGTTTGTGTCCTTCAAACTTTTAACCATGGTCATAATCGACTATGGATGCACAAAAGGGTGATGATATTTGTCATTAATCCAGTGAACACCATATTATCGCAAAATAAATGGTAGTTGCGATTGTAGATTGTAAAGTTTCAGGCCTAAGATCACTCGATGTTAAGCACAGTGCATGAATAAAAGAAGTAATAATCCCGATTGTAAAGTTTTACGCCTTTGTGTTAAAAAACAGTGCACAAATCTATTACAATCCCTGTAAATAAATATTCATTAATATCTAATTTGAAATATTCAATTTTTAAGATCTCGGGAAACTACAATTGCAGAAAAGAAAAAACAACAGGTCTGGTTTGTCACTCAAGGAAAACCATCAAATGACCAACGTCTTTTAGCAAGCATGCCGTGTTGGGTATGATCAATTAAATATTAGAAAATGGAGCGATTAACGAGTGAGATACTTCTATCACATTTTTTGGGTAATGATAACTAAAAAGAAACAGAAAAAAGACGAACAAGCGGGAAGGCTTCAGGACAGAAACTAAGGAATCAATTTAGCATGAACTTACATTGGAAATAGGAACCCATAAAACCTTCTTGAAGCAATGATAAAGAATGTTTTTCTAGACAAAATAAGCAGTGAATGTTCATTTTTCAAGCCCTCCTGCTCCTTTACTGTGGCCTGTATATTTCATACATACGTACATAGATAGCTAGCCAGACCCACATAAAAACTGATGTTGACAGTTTTGGCTGACGGTTACTAATTAAGATGAAAAAAATACTATTCAGGTTTTTAGTTTCAAACAATTAAGGTTAAGTTCTCGTTTGAACAAGTCATTTGCAACCTTATGAAATACTTGTTTAAGAATGAACCCAACGATCCTAGCACCAATGTAATCAGCGAGAGAGTTGTATCAATTGCTACATAGCGAGAGATCTGTCAGATTATATTTCATTAACTACCTCAGCGACGCTTAGGGTTTATTGCTGTTCAACTGGATATCTACTTAATTATCATTATTGTGATTATCACGCTCGTTCATCATACATAACTGGCCACCCATATGACTAGAGTGTGCACAAAGCATCGAAGGGCTTTCGGTCCCAACATTCCAAAAGCCTCTCACCCAACTCTGTTCGCGATACGCACCTGAGGATACAATGGCCGAAACGTTGTGTAAAAAAAAGAGACTAAGCCGAGGACAACCGTCTACAACAATGAATAACGAAATATCGATTCTATGAAACGTTGTATTTGAATTCAAATGAAGGGCTCAATGATACTCCTCCCCTGGTAATTCTGTATTTGTCACGAGAGAATTATCCTACTTTCAACAATATTTGCATTTTTTTGTTTGTGACTATTAATTCGGGGTATTGACCTCAGGGTAACTGCACGAATGCATCTTTGGTAGACGTAAAGGAATTAGTTAAGATTCAAAGCCGACTCCAGGCGAAACAAATAATACTAGGAATTACTCATTTTTTTTTCTATGCGAATAATTCATACCTTACAAATTATGCAAGTAATTCAAAGACTTAATGCGAGGTTAAATGAATTGATATATGCAGACTTGAAAGTTCGGAGCCATGGCTTGAAATATTTATATTGCAAGTGATTTGAATTCCTATCTGTTTAATGTGTCTTTGGCGTGAATAAGGACGACGCACGTGCGTTAAAATGTGTGCGAGTGTTTATCGATAAAAAAGTCAAATAAATAATGATTCTAAATAGGCTGATTGTAATTATGTAATCTCGTTCTGAAACGCGTGAACACATTTGTCTACGGTGGAAAGAAAAGGAAGTTGTCTCACAAATGTTTTATGGTGATATTTTTCTAAATTGCCGGGGAAAGATCATTCTGACGGACGGTCATTATTTCATAAGTGTTTATAGCAAGCAATAAAAATATTTTTGTTGTTGTCCCAGGGGAAGGGTAAGACTTAAATGGCTGGGGACGTTGGTATCTGAAGAAGAAGAAGAAGAAGAAGAAGAAGAAGAAGAAGAAGAAGAAGAAGAAGAAGAAGAAGAAGAAGAAGAAACAAGATAACTTTTAACTCCGTCTGTTGTCATCTCTTGTCCAGCCCGTCTCCATATTTGTTGATCAATCATTCGTATACTATCCTTCACTATAGTCCTCCCTCTAATCAATGTTTTCTCTGGGTCATCGGTATGGTACTCTTCAATATATCTCTATTTATACTAAATGATCGTTGTGTTTTGTTTTATTTCGCTAGATATACATATATCTGCGTATATATCCGGGTGTGCGTGCGTTGAGGGGAATAATGATATAAACATATCTGAACTTTATTATACAGGCGTGTGCTGATACATATATTTTTGTACATCGGTACCTTAAATAGTGCGGCTTTGCTTTGTGTAGGTTTTGATGTAGGACAGTTATGGTATTGCCATACTGAAAAAAAAAACGAATTGAACTTGAAAGCTCTCAGAGAGTGCGTATCTCTGTCAACGCCATTGTCAGTAGGATTGATTTGCAGAGGTCCTCCCAAACATTTAATCAGCACTACCCTAGTCTATTGTCCATCCTTTAAAAAAAATATCATTGAAATTCATTGAGAACTTTTGGCGATAGCATGTGGACAAATATGGGATTCTAGCGATATTACGTGGTTTGGAAATATAACTACGACGTGAGGGAGATGATTGTCGATGGATCTGCTCCAAAATTCGATCAGTTCTCCCATAGCCTTTTATCCAACCTTTCACAAAATGTAATTGGAATCCATTGATAACTTTTAGAGATATCGTGTGGACAATCATGAACGTATACATAAATGTATTTGGCAAAAAAGGAAAAATATCATTCAATCAGAAAAAAATCCCAGGATCCGCCCCAAATTTTTACCACCTCTTCCTGAGTCGACTGTCCACCCTTCCACCAAATTTCAGTGAAACGCTTCTCCATTTCTCCTATCGCCCATCCTTCAATGAAATCTGATCAAAATCTTGGAGACGTCTTGTAGACAGATGAACAAACAGACAAAATGGATATATAATCCGACAGAATATACATGAAAAGGTTATATTTTTTCCGCCTTTCCACCGGGCTGCCCAGCTAATATCACGCATTCATAAGTATTCTGTCGATTCGTATATATACATTTCCTAATGATAAATTCAACCACGTTAGGAACAACGAATGTAGACATGGACAGTGAATGAACAAAATGCTGAGAATGAGAAACAAAGCAATTATTTGGGACTTCGCTTTTCGATCGGGCGACGCTACGTTGAAGCGTTTAAATTATCGGTTGCGTGTTCGATTCCTGTAACAGCCCTATTTTTATGTAATTGTTTATTCTATTTACGCTGCTGGGGCCGAGTAACTCATTCTCCGTGTAATAACGGCATGTCATTTCAAATTGTCTCATTATATATATATATATATATATATATATATATATATATATATATATATATGTATGTGTACGTGTGTGTGTGTACGTGTGTGCATCTGTATATGTTTATGTGCGTATATATGTGCATTTCTGTGTGTTTGTAAGTGAAGGCACGTAAATTTATGTGTGCATGTAGACGTACATGTGCGTATGCCCGTCTCTCTCTCTATATATAATGCGTTTGTGTGTGTGAATATATATATATATATATATATATATATATATATATATATATATGGTGCATATTTCTGTGTATATATGTGTGTGTATGTGTGTATGCTCACGTGTGAGCATGTGCATGGTGGGCTGGATGTTTATCTACATGGCTTGGTGATGATGAATTTGTTTCGTTGTTTATAAAAAGCAAAAAAAGAGATAATCTTACCCACACCCACCGCACCCGAAACCACAAAAAAAAAAAAGAAATCCATTCGTATTGAGTCGATACAATTTCTGTCTCAGTTGTCTGCCCTTCCAATTGGTTTAGCACATGTTTATTCAAAAAGAAGACTTCGAACCTTGCAGGCCTTATCTATCTGTCGCAGCAACTTTTTCAGACCCAGACCCACACTCACTCCAGTTGAATATAACAGGGACAGAACAACAAGGTCTCGCTCGATGAAATATTCTTCTCTGTAGATTCTATATCTAGCTATCGAACTCACTTCATATCTATCTATCTTTCACTGTGTCTCTACATATATATATATATATATATATATATATATATATATATATATATATATATATATATATATATATATATATAAATATATATATATATATATATATATATGTGTCTGTTCATATTTATATCTGCTCTTATCTATCGATCAGCCTGTTCATATCTATCTACGTGTGTATGAGACGCTCAGTCCCCCCCCCCCTCTTCTGGTGGAAACCACTGATTACTTTATTGAAAAGGGATTACTTTTTAAGCTGGAGAAAATTAGGAAAATGTACTTCTAGGGATGTAACTTTTCGAGGAGAGATGGTAATTTTTTTCATCGGCTTTTGTAGTCCGTTCTTTGACATCAGCCTGAAGTAAGTATCAAACATGTGGGTTGGTGGACGTCAGCCCGCCTCACAGGCCCAAGACCGAATCACCTCAACTAAATCCATTCTCAAACACTTAGACTTTCCAGGGTTACCGGATCAGAACGACTAAAAGTGACTAAGTTTCAATGAATGTAACCCGAAACTTTCAGAGACGTCCTCGCCTCTCTATAATCGATTTTTCTCAGCTATTTACGTCAACTTTACTTGGAACGTGAAAGAAAAATGTTCCTTAATAAGATGCTTCTCACTTGAAATTATCTTTTACTCGGGGTCGGGAGATTTTGCAATAATTGTGCTTAAACTTTTTTGTGGATGCCTCACTGAACATTCTACTGTTGTTTTTTTTTACCGTTTTTTAGAGTAATACATGGATTATACTACATTGTTTCAATGATTTTACTAGAATTATTATTGTATGTATGTAATAGAAATTGCAACAATAGGACTATTTGCCCAAATTTGCTGAACGGAGCATAATTATGGCCGTGCAATCCCTCCACATGTTCACAGTTGAAAATTATCATTTTTTTCCGAAATATCCGACCAGATATTAATATGGGTGAGCTGGAAATAAGGCACAAAAGTGGCAAACACTGAAATTCGAAATTAAGTTTCACAAGGCTTCCAGTTCCAAAAAGAAGTAAGACAAGGTGATACCAGCTCACCCAAACTCTTCAAAGCCAGCCTCGTAATGATTTTCCGAAACCTGAACTAGGAAAATAGAGGAATCGAAATAAACGGCGAATATCTAAGCAACCACAAATTTGCAGACGACGTCGCCCTTTTTGCAGAGAACCTACTCGACCTCCAATTAATGCTAGATGAACTAAAAGAAAAAAGCATGAAAGATGGCCTACACATGAACTTCAAAAAAACAAAAGCCATGTGCAATAATCTCTTCGGAAATAAGAACACGAAGATCACAATCGAAGACGCAAAACTGGAGAGAGTAGACCACTACATCTACCTAGGATAACAAATCTCTATGAAATCCTCGAAAGAAGAAGAAATCAAGCGGAGAATCACCCGTGGATGGCAAGCTTTTGGTAGAGCAAGGTCAACGTTGAAAAATAAGAAAATCCCATTAATCCTGGAAAGAAGGGTATACAACCGATGAATCCTCCCAAGAGTCCCTTATGCAGCTGGAACATGGAGCCTAACCAGAAGACTGACCTACAGACCCAGTAGCATGCAATGTGCACATGAAAGAATTGTGCTCAACCTCAAATGGAGATATCAAAAGACAGCACGGTATACACGGGAGAAAACAGGATTCAAATGCATTATAGAATCCACTAGAAAACTCAAATGGCCATAGGTTGAATATGTTGCAAGAAGGGCAAACAACCGATGGACGTCATGACTCACAACATGGATCCCTGAAGCTCACATGCACAACCGAGGCAACCAGAATATAAGATGGAGAGACGAACGAGACAAATTTAGAAAGTCCATGATAGAGAGATGTGGCGAATCCTAGAGGAAGACCATATCCAACGACTGACGATTAAAGATTGAAGATGATGATGGGACTTTCAGAAGTAGCCCCCGAAGTCACAAATAGTGACCTAGAAGTAGACCCAAAAGTTGCAAATGTGAAATTAGAAAACAAGTAAAGTTACAAGCTCAGAAGTAGCCCTGAAGGTGGCAAATAGTGAAATTCAAAATTAAGTTGAACCAAGTTTTCTGAAGTAGCACAAAAAGTCCCAAATAGTAAAATTTGAAATTAACCAGCAGCAGACTTTCAGAAATAGCCCGAAATGTCTCAGTGAACTTTTGAATTAATTAGCATTAGGCTTCCAGAAGTAGCCCGAAAAGTTGCAAATTGTGAACTTCGAAATAAGGCTAAAGTAGGATTTCAGAAGTTGAGCTCAAGTTGCAAAATAGAAAAATTCGAAATTAAGTTGCATTAAGCTTTCAAAATTAGCCTTAAAAGTCTCAAATACTGACTTTCGAAATTAAGTAGCACTAAGCTTTCAAAATTAGCCTTAAAAGTCTCAAATACTGACTTTCGAAATTAAGTAGCACTAAGCTTTCAAAATTAGCCTTAAAAGTCTCAAATACTGACTTTCGAAATTAAGTAACACTAAGCTTTCTGAAATAGCCCTCCCAATTCGCAAACAATGGAATTTGAAATTAAGAAGTATTAGGCTTTCAAAAGTAGCCCCCAAGTTGCAAATAGTGAAATTCGAAATTAAGTAGAACTAAACTTTCAGAAGTAGCCTCGAAAGATACAAATAGTGTAATTTGAAATTAAGTTGCAGCAAGCTTCCAGAAGTGACCCGAAAAATTGCATATAGTGAAATTCGAAACAAGGTTTGACTAGGCTTTCAGAAGTAGACCCAAATGTCTCAAATAGTGAAATTCGAAATTAAGTTAAACCCTGATAGTCACTTATGGAGCTGAAACATGGAACCTAACCAAGAAACAGAACTATTAAAAAAAAAACTATTAAAAAACTCAAATGGAAATGGGCAGGCCATGTTGCAAAAATGAAAGACAACCGATGGACATCACAACTCACTACATGGATCCCAGAGATCACGTTAGAAACAGAGGCCGACGGAACACAAGATGGAGAGATGAACTTGGAAGATTCAGGAAATACTGGCTCCACGATGCCCATTATAGGGAGTTGTGGCGAATCCTGAGGAAGGTCTATGTCCAACGACGAACGTTAAAAGACTGATGATGATGATGATGATGATGATGATGATGATGATGATGATGATGATGATGATGAGGCTTTCTGAAGTAGACCCTGAAATTATGAATACTGGAAATCGAAATACGATAAGAATACACTTTCAGAAGTAGCCCCAAATGTCGTGAATAGTGAAATTCGATGTAAGGTAAAACTAGGCTTTCAGATGTGAACCCAAATGTTGCAAATAATGGAATTTGAAATAAAGTCAGCCTCTAGAAGTAGACTCAGAAGTAGCAAAAGTTTTATTCGAAATTAAGTAGCACTAAGCTTCCAGAAGTAGCCCCAAAAGTTGCAAATTGTGAAAATCGAAATCCAGTAGCACTAGGCTGTCGATTTTTGGGGCTACTTCTAAAAGCCTACTGCTACTTCATTTTAATTTCAATATTTGCAACTTCGCAAATTTGAAAGTAACTAGGACTAGGCTTTCAGAAGTGGCCCACAAGTTACAAATACTGAAATTAGAAATCAAGTAGCACTAAGCTTTCAGAAGTAGCCCCCAAAATCGCAAAAATATTAAATCCAAAATGAAGTAGCACTGAGCTTTCAGAAGTATTCTCTCTAATAGCAAATTGTCAAGTTAGAAATTAAGTTGTACAAGGCTTTCAAAATTGGACTTATAAGTATCAAATAGTAACAATCGAAATTAATTAGATGTGGGCTTTCAGAAGTAGCCCCAAAGGTCACAAATTATGAAATCTGAAATCACATAGCAGTAATCTTCCAGAAGTAGCTCCAAATGTCGAAATAAGGTAAAACAGGTCTCCCAGAAGTCGACTCAAACGTCAGAAATAGGGAAATTTGAAATAAGTTAGAGCGTAATACTACTTAATTTGAATTCCACTTATTGTAACTTCCGGGGCTACTTCTGAGAGCTCAGCGCTACCTAATTTCGATTTTTACTTTTTGCAACTTCGGGGCTGCGTTTGTGAGCCTAGTGGTACTTAATTTCGAAATCCACTAGGTGTGACTTTAGAAATTCGAAATTAAGTAACCGTTAGGTTTCAAAGGCAGCACAAAAATTGGCAAAAAATGAATCTGATATAAAGTTGCACTAGGGTGAACTCGAAATTAGTTAGCACTAAGTTTTCATGAGTAGCCCCAAAAGTCGCAATTAGTGAAAGTCGAAATTAAATAGCATTAGACCTTCAAAAGTAGCCCCAATTTCCAAATAGTGAAATTCGAAATAAGATAGCACTAGGCTTTCAGAAGTTAACCCAAAAGTTGTAAATAGTGGAATTCCGAATCTAGTAACACTAAGTTTTCAGAAGTAGCCGACAAGTACCAATTAGTGAAATTCGAAATTGAGTGACACTAGGCTTTCAGAAATAGCGCCATATGCTGCAAATAGTTAAATTCGAACTCAAGTTGCACTGAGTTCTCAGAAGTAGCACCTAATTTACAAGTAGTGAAATTCGAAATTAAGTAGTGCTAGGCTTTCGGAATTAGCTCCAAGAGTTGCAGATAGTCAAATTTGAAATAAGGTATTACTAGGCTTTCAGAAGAGACTCCAGATGTGTCAAATGGTGAAATTTGAAATTGAGTAGCATTAGGGTTCCAGATGCAGCCCCAAAAGTTGCAAGTAGCAAAATTCATAATTTAGTAGCGCTGGGCTTACGAAATTAGCCCCCAAAATTGCAACTGGTGAAATTCAAAATTTATTAACGCTGGTTATTAACGCTCTAAATTTCGCAGATGGGTTTCAAAAGAAGCTTAGAATGTCACAGGAAGTGAAATTCAAAATTTAGTAGCGCCGAGATTTCAAAAGTAGCCCCTAAACGTAAGAGGCAAAATTCAGATTTTAGTAGATATAGCTTTGAAAAGTAGTTTAGAATAGAAAATAGATGAACTCAAAATTTACCAGAGTTTTGCTTTCACATGGCTGTGGTTCCAGAAAAAGTATTTTGTGGATTTTATTGTTCGTGTTTATCTGCAAAAGCTGCCCGTGGTAATTTCGGACAGACTTCTAACTTGAGTTGATGGTAGAAATCTTAATCTGAAATTCAATAGTTTTCGGTGAAAATTGTATACCAATTGTACGTCAAGCAAAAGTTGTCCAAAAATGATTCAGAGAATTACTAAACTTTTGTACATTTCCAAGAAGATCAAAAATGTGAAAAAAAAAAAAATTATTCAAATGTTTCTCGTACTGATTTTGAAAGTAGCACGCATTCAATATTGATATTTACTAAGCTCTGATACAAGGCCACAAGTATGGGACACTCATTGAGTTGGAAATTTTTGAGACCTGCTTGCTCACAGATCTACAGTAGATGTCCAGAATACATTTATATGTTCATTCATATCATCATCAGTTAATTCCACGAAGGATGTTTACACTCATTGGCGGTATCCTCCTCATTTTCTTAGCAACATGCAGGGTTTGGTTAAAAATATTACTCAGGTGCGAAAGTTTTCTGAAAACGAACACGTATGTTTCCAGGAAATCGACCCCAGTTAGGAGGAAATTATCTCAATGGATATTCTTAGTATGCATTTCATTTTCTCTTTATCGCAACACTTCTTTGAGATTTTTTAAATTTTCAGACAAAGAATATAGACATAAGACAATGAAGCTGGCTGTTGTTAAGAGAACCTTTCTAAGATTCTTTCTTTCTGTCTCTCTTTCTTTTTCCTTTCTTTTTTCTAATTCTTTTTTCTCACTTTGCTTCTTTGTTTTATTCTTATTTTGTATCTTTATTTTATTCTTCATTTGTTTCTTTTTTCTTCCTTTTTCCTTCCTTTTTCCTTCTTTTTTCCTTCCTTTCTTTTATTCTTACTTTCTTCAATTCTTTCTTTCATCAATTCTTTCTTTCTTTCTTTCTCTCTTTGATTCTTTTCTTTTCTTTTTTTTTTCTCTCTGTTGCTAATTCACTTCTAAATCTACATCAAATGGTACCGAAGGAAGACAAAACGGGGTAAGTCTAAAGAAACTCGATTAAGACCCTAACTAAATGCTTTTCGCCAGAAGTCGAGATCGTAGCCAACGGCAAGAGATGCCCCATTGTGCCAAGGCGAGTTTCTTTTCCAATCAGAAGCGATTGCCGAAAACTGTCACTGATGAAAATTCCAGGCAATTTTTAAATTGATATTTCGCTTGTCTTCTTTTTTCTTCGTTTTCCTTCCATGGTGTCATCCCAGTCTTTGTTTTTGCTATTCTCCTTCCAATCATCATCATCATCATCATCATCATCATCATCATCATCATCATCATCATCATTATTATTATTATTATTATTATTATTATTATTATTATTATTATTATTATTATTCAGAATTGACTCTTCTTCATACGCCACGGGACAAACCCTTGGAGGAAGGAGGCAGCTGCCATAATTCTCAAGTCAACCGCTAAATTTTCTTCGTTCAAGGTCTTCGAAAAGTATTTTATTTTCCTTTATAAAGATCTCAATCATGTCAAACAGTATCGGCTACAGTTAAAAAAGTACCTTTAATAACGGCGTTACAGCGATAATGCTGGTGATGCTGATAGGGGCAGCAGTAACTAACAAAACTGTAGATCTTGCGGAGATAATCATTTAAAGAGGTGACAGGCCTTTAAAGTAGGTTTAGGCATTAGTCTACGAGAAGGGAACTCCAACAGAAAACCTTCGACATCAGTACCTTACTCGCCTCATCTCGATGGGCCATAGCGTGTAAACACTAGGTTTAAAGGATGCTATCTGTCACGCACACGTCGTACTTCACCTTAAAACTTCATTAGTGCGGACCCGAGGGTTATTGATGCACAAACCTCGCAGGGGACCTGGGCGTGCTGGTTTTCTAGTCCCGGGAAAAACTAAGATTTGGAATGCTCATTTTCAATGCATGCAAGCTTTCGCCGTTTGAGAGATTGCAGCTACACAATTTTCCTTCCGGTATAAGAAGCTCTGCTAAACTAAACTAAGCTTAGCAATAAATTACATATATATATTGATGTAAATATCTATTTATTCCTGTGGAATACGACGATACAAGTTAAATTAGCCGGATTCCTAATTCCATGTTAAGTATCTTCTACCAATCAAATATGATAACCTCATTTTTCTTGATATCTAACAACCTTAAATCTATCGATGTGTAACTGGCATTCATTCTTCTACTTTGAATCACATAGAAACAAGTTCCCTTTGTTCAAGGTCTTGGCTAACAGCGACACCTATATTTCCAATTTCCGCTCATTACCAATTATGTCCCTCTATACAGCTATCAACATATTTCGCTTTCGTCGCCATCTTCTTTCGTTTCTCTTTCAACTAATTCGGTTATTCTTACTCTTTAGTTTGTTTTTTCTTGTTTAGTTCTGGCTGTCATTCCTTCCTCATTCTTTTCTCTGCTTCTCGCACTTTCTATCTCTTCTCTTACCTAACTTTCTTTTTCTCACCTCTCCTTCCGTACCCTCTTATTAGAGTAATTTCATTTTCTCTAACTCGCTTCTCCCTTCTTACTGAGCTACCTTTCTTCCTTCCTCTCTCCTTCTCTTTCTATCCTCTTATCAAAACTAAATTTCCTCTCCTCTCTCTTCCAACAGTAAACTACCTCATTTTTTTCGTCCTTTCTTACCGTACCTTTCATTCTCTCCTTCTAATTCTTCTTTCGCCTTCTCTCTCTCACTTTCTCTCTCTTCTTCTCACACTTTCTCTCCCTATCACTCACCCCCTCTTTCTCTCTCTTTCTCTCTCTCTATTACTTTTTTTTCTCTTTCCTCTCTTCTTTCCTCCATTCTAAATAACCTCGTTTTCATTATCCACGCTTTTGTCTCTATCTTTTCCATCTAACGGTCCGTGCGAAGTTGATTGGCACATGTGAACGTTTCTCTGTGAATGCAGAACTGACAGTTATTGCTTTCAGACAAAGACGGAGCGGCAGTCAGGGGTGGGAAATAGGCAACGGGTAAAGGTAGGGGTCACCTCATCAAGCGATATATTACCCGGACGCCAATAGAGGGCGCTGACAGACACAGAGACGGCTTTCAATTAGTAGCACGATAATTACTAAACTGATACACTCCATTTGCAGTTGGAAATTTACAACTCAATGCAACACATTTCCTTCTTCATCTTGATTACTTCCCTTCTTTATTTTTCGCAACCTTCTTTCTCTTCACCTCTTCAACTTTGTCTCACCTATTGTCTCTCTGCCTCTCTGTCTCTCGCTATCACACTCTCTCTCTCTCTCTCTCTCTCTCTCTCTCTCTCTCTCCCTTCGACACTATCATTTCTATTCTCTTCCTAATCTATTCCATTAGTTCAGTTTTTCTTTCTCTCTTTTATTCTATTCATTCTATTCTCTCTCTGTCCCTATCAACCAATCTATTCAGTTTATTCTTTCTTCCTCTCTCTCTCCCTCCCTCTCTCTCTCTCTCTCTCTCTCTTATTTCTTCTTTGTCTATTTTGCTCTCTACCTTTCTCTAACTCTAGATCCGAAAATCTTTCCATCATAAGTCGACAAGACGATTTATAGAATTGAAGTCGTGTACAAATGATCCTTCTCCAAATTCAGTTAAATCTTGAATGCTGAACTTTATGAGATCACTCCAAGTATACCATTCTGGTGCTATACGATCTTTTCTATACCCTTTGCCAGACTTGACCAAACCAGTAAATATCACGTCTCTTCTATAAGCTTTTTCGACTGACTCACGACTGAGCACCTTAAAAAGTAAATTCTCTCCAAGAAATATATTTCATTTCTATGTAAAAGTTCAAGTTTGGTACTAACCGCTTTTGTATTAGAGAGATAATTATTTTGTTGTGGATTTCATTGATGTTGGTGTTGGTACCAAAGAAGATCAAGGCTTCAAAACCATAAACAAATCTCTCAGTAAGGGACGGAAACGAATAACTTGCATACTCGAAGGAAACAGAGACATAACAACAAACAGAGACAGGATTGTCAAACAAGCCCAAGAATTCTACCAAAAACTCTACTCCTCAAGATATGGACTATAAAACATCGAACAGGATATGTAAGACACGAGCAATCACTTCGAGGATTTCCGAGAAGTTACACCGTGGGAGATGGAACAAGCAAACAGGGAAGAAAAAGGAAAAGTCCCTAAACCAGATGACATCACCATCGATCTACTAAAAAAAGCTGGCAAGGTCGTCATTAGAAAAATAACCATTCTATTCAACTCGTTCCTAAAACAAAGTAAAGCCTCAGAAGACTGGAACACGGCAATCATAATGCTTCTACAATAAGGAAACCTGAAAGACCTCAACAACTACAGACCTATAAGCCTACTCAACTGCATCTACAAACTTTTTACAATAATCATCACCAACTGAATCATAAAAAAACGAGATGAAACCACGGGAATAAGTTGGCTTTAGAAGAAACTACTCAACCATGGACCATCTCCATCCAATAAATCAGCTGAAAGAAGAGCAACAGAATATTAACTGTCACTCGCTGTAGCATTTATAGACTTCAAAAGAACCTCGGACTCAGTGTAAATCCCCATGGTCCTGAGGGCCATCACTCGACAAGGTGTAGACTCTGTATATGTCAGAGTACTGCAACATAAATACAGTCATAGCAGCTCATTATGAGGCTACACATTAGGTGATACCAACTCATCCAAACTCTTCACAGCCTGCCTCGAGACGATCTTCAGAAAACTAGATTGGGAAAATAAAGAAATCAAAATAGACGGCTAATATCTGAGCAACCTCAGATTTGCAGACGACATCGCCCTTTTAGCAGAAAACCCACACGTCCTCCAACTAATGCTAGATGAACTAAACAAAAAAAGTAAGAAAGTCGGCCTATATATGAACTTCAACAAAACAAAGGACATGTGCAACAATAACTTCGGAAATAAGATCATAACGATCAAAATCGAAGACTCAAAACCGGAGAGAGTAGACCACTACATCTACGTAAAACAACAAATCTCCATAAAAATCTCAAAAGAAGAAATCAAGCGAAGAATCTCTCTAGGATAGCAAGCCTTCGACAAAGCAAGCTCAATCTTCAGAAATAAGAAAATCCCATTGGTCCTAAAAGGAAGGGTATACAACCAAAGTATCCTTCCAATAGTCACTTACTGGGCTGAAATATCGAGCCTAACCAAGAGACAGACACGTAGACTGAAAACCATGATATGTGCACATGAAAGAATCGTGCTCAACCTCACTGCACAGTATATCAGGGAGAAACAAGAGTCTGAGACATCATAGAATCCACAAGAAAACTCTAATGGCAATGGGCTGGTCATGTCGCAAGAATGGTAGACAACCGATGAACATCACGACACAACATGGATCCCCACAGATCACATGCGAAACCGAGGCCTGCAGAATACAAGATGGAGAGACGAACAAAACAAATTCAGAAAGTATTGGCTCCACGACGCCCATGATAGAGGTGTTGTTTCAAAAATATACGATTAGTGATGTGATATGAAGTGAAAAGTATTTTAGAAATCAAATATAAAACTGTTATTAAAAATACTACAAAAAAAAATTGTTAAAAAGAATCCATCAAAAGCATTTTTATAAGAAATTCCCATCGAAATTGTTTAAAAGTTCTACCAAAATCCAATCAAAACTTTCAGTTGAAAAATCATATTCGAACGTCCAACTTATAATTCTTCTTCAAAAATCCAATCTGATAAGTCATTAAAAGAAAAAGAAAAGTTAAGATCTTTCTACGAAATCCTGTTTAAACATTCCAGTTGAAAATGAAATACTAAATTCTCGACGGCAACGGAGACGAGCAGGAAGGAAGATCAGAACGTGTACCTCGAAGATTCAACCACAAGATTCCAGATTTTCCATCAAATTCAAATCACTAATTGTTTGAATAGTATTGAATGGATTTTTACTTTTTATTAAAGGTCCTGGCAAGCGGCTGATTAGCTGACGGACAGAATATAGAAATCGAACGGTTTCTACACTTTGATCTTTGCAATCTAATAAAAACACTGAAACCAATCAAATAAAAGCAACGATAGATGTTTTTCTTTGACTAACTGTATTAGGTAAAGCGAAAGTATTTCTTTCTTTCGAAAACCGTCTTCAGTTGTCGCATTTTGGTATCATATTTCATAGGAACCATTCGAAAACTTAAATGACAATGGGTTGGCCATGTCAACATGGATCCCAGATACCATATCCGATACTTTGGTCGGCATAATGAACTAGACAAGTTTAGAAAGTATAGGCTCGACGACGCCCACGATTGAGAAGTCTGGCGAATTTTGGAGAAGGTATGTGTCCAACGACGGACGTTAAAAGGCTAATGATGATGGTGGTGATGGTGATGATGGTGATGATGATTCTGCTAAAAGGATGACAATATCTGCTGCTGCTGCCACGTAGAAGGTTGAAAAGGCAATGTTGCCAATAACTTATGTCTCACCTTTGAATAAACAGAGAAACCCTAACATCTGCCGCCCATCAGCATCGAGACGCAATTTCGGTTTCAAAGCACTAATTAGAGAATTAGTATGGAATTATAAACCGCATTCACAAATGAATCTTTACAACTCCATCCCACAGAGAGGCGACTATTCGGACAGTAGCAACAGGACTGACTGGTAACAAGGACAGAATAATTAGTCGACTAATTAGAACAAATTGTTGTTCAAGTTGGAGAGCCCCATAAACGGGTTTCCATTTGCAAGTGCTCTTGCTGTGTCAAACTGGCTGTTCTCGAAGGCAGTTGGAAGAGTTTGGGGGGTGCGAGGCGAGGCTCACACCTGTGATTCCCAATGTGGTCAATAAAAGGGCAAGAACTTGGATCAGGATACAGATTTAGTACTTCTAGTCTCGTTCGTTAGAGTATTTATGAAAAGTCAATCAAAAATGTCACCAAAGCTGTTAGCATAGGTCTCTTAGGTTTTCAAGTTGGTCTGGCTGGCTAACTATCTGTGTATGTGACGAATGCACAGGTGCGCCAATGAAGCAATAGGACTGAAAAATTGAACATTTACTCCTTATTATGTCTGGAAAAAACGTTGTTTTTGTTTTTTTAAATCCCTCCCAGGGTTTTTTTGAGGGGGTCAACTTACAATGTAAGTTTATACTAAATCGATCCTTAGTTTGCAACCGGCGGTGTTCATGTTTGTTTTCCGTCGTTGAAAATCCATTTTATTGATCAACCCCAACAATGCATGTTGCAAAAAAAAAACTTTGGTCACGTAATGTTTTCTATTGATTGCCTAATCAGACCTGTCATTATTTACTTTCAAGTTGTAATTATTTGTTTTAACCTGAAGCAATCGTGTGTCACCGTTAAAATCGAATGGTGTTAGTTCCTCGTGACCGCTAATTGAGATGTCTTCAAAATTTTGTGGTTTTTGGTTTTACACAGAATTTGGCCGGGATTTCATATCGAGACAGAGAACCCTAATTAGAGTGGAACTAAGATAAATATATGCAACCAAAACTACTGCTGATCTGAAATTTTCTGTTTACAAAATTTGCATGCTACTGATAAGAGGTACCTGCTACTAATGAAACCATGTCTCTTTCAGTGAGTCTGGTTCGCAGGCTGGGTGGCTGATTTCGATAGATGTTGGATACACCTTTCATAACCAGTATTTGGCCACGGACAACTCCATGTAGCTTTTTTCCAAAGCTGGGGTTTTGTAAAAGGTAATAAATAAAGAAGGAAGTCAGGAAGAAAGATAAAACAGAGGAGGCTAGGAGGGCATTATTAAAAATCAAAACTATCCACATAGGTTTCTTCAGTTTTCAAGTTGTCCTGATGGGTTGAAAATTTCAACATTTACCCCTTATTGCGTCTAGAAAAAAACGTTTTTCTTGTTTTTTGAAAATTCTCCCCTAAATAGATTATCAGATGGGTTTATATCAAATTCACACTGACAACATCCACGATGTATTTATGAAAGTTTAGACTTTTTGTGATCATAGCCAAACAAAAGGCGAGAGAAGTTACTTATCCATTGATCACCACTTTTTCCATATTTTTAATTGATCACCTTAACACAGCAGTCATTGATGGTCTCATCTGAGTGACTAACCAGACCTGTCTTTTTAATTTTCAATTTTTTTTTATTACTTGCCTCTAGATTTTGAAACTGAGGAAGGTTAATGTAAGATGATTTTCTTAATTCTCATGATAATTAAATTGCGTAATTCATTATAGAGGTGCACCGTAGAATTTCTTCATGTTCTGCATGAGCATAATCATTTCAGTAATTTATTATACATATAAGAGGTGCATCCAGAAGGAAAACAGAACTTTTTTAAAAACAAATTTATTCCTTTAACAACAGCCTTCGAAGACGTGTCTCCTTCAAAATAATACGCCAAATGTTGATACACCGTTCCAAGTGTTTTTCCGGTATGAGAATTCTTTCTGGAAGTTGTTTTGTGGGATAGTGTGCAGGTCTCGTTGCCCATTTTCTTTTATCACTAGATTATCACCAGGGATCATCGACGTTCCAGAGTGTGTTCCAGCATCAGAAGTCGAATCTTGAGGCTGTGGCTGCTGGGGAACGAGAGTTGTCCCGAGTTTCGCCATAAGTTTTGTTCATCTGTTAACAGACTTGGCACAAATTTTGAGGCAATATAATACATAATTAGTTTTCTTTTAAAATCAAGTGAGACAAACTTTTACAAATTTCCACCTCCTTGGAAATTTGGACAGTCAGTGTTCAATTTCCACGGATCATAGATGCATATTTTTAATGTCCGTCAACATAAAATGCCATTTAAATTGAATATCGTCTGTAATGAATGTTCCTCCTGATATGAAACGCTGTTGTCACTCGTAACACCATGTAAAACAGAAAAAATCTTCCAATGGCCTCTTGCAACATTGAAAAAGACTCAAAAAAGTTTTTTTTTTCCTAATTTGAAAGAGAATTTCATATACAGACGTTACTCTTCAGGCCAAACGCTCTATAGACAGGTCCATTCTAGCACATCTAGCGAAAAACTAACCAACGTAGTTTGGTGTGTAGTTTGTTTTTTTTAAATTCATACCAAAGGTCAATATTAACATTTCAATCATGAGCCGGCTAAAACGCCTCATTGGCATACTGTTTTGAAAGTTCAGTTTCTTTATGGACACTTCTCATATATATATATATATATATATATATATATAAACGACTTTGATTACCATTTCTCTAAAACATAATGCATAACTCCTCATAAACTTCAAGAAATGAAATCTTGAGCACAGACTGAGGGCTGAGGTGAAAAGCTCCTACTTTCAAAAGGGACATTTGATGAGATTGGATAGGTTCCGAGGAGGTAGGGCGTCTCGTCCCCTGGGGAAATTTGTTGGGCGGCAAAGGGGACGAGGCAAGAAATCATTGGCTGAGTTGATCCAATTAGCAAGTCTGAACGAATAGAAATGAATTCCTGCCAACAAAACGTGCGCATCTTCATTATATATTAATTAAACGCTGCAGATGCTTTGGCTTAAATTACCCCGGGCCGGGGGTCAAGTAGGCGTGGGGAAAATTGGGAGAGGAAAGAGTATTGTAGAATGTTGATCACTTCGATTGAGGGCTTTGAGGTTACGAACTTCGAGACGCAAACACCAGGATTTATCCAGTTAAGCAAAGAGACACGATTCCAGTTGCCGATTGTGTCTTTCCATTTCCTTTATTGTCAGGGCAAATGCGTGATTGTGATGCGCCAGGTATTGGTTCAGAGGAAACAAGATCCATCTCAGGTTAACGTTTCCTAGGACATCATGCCTGTTAATAGACAACAAATTTAAAATGTAAATCCAACGTTGATTGGTGCGTGTATAGCGCTCACATACAGTTCTGAGTTTCTTTTTTAGGGTTACAGACGGGATGATTAATTTACCATGTTACTATAATGCTTAACCGGACCCTGACATTCAGCAGTTCGTGCATTTTCGAAGTATTCGATTAGTTCCCCTGTGAAGGTTGCACTTTTTCCGCTTTTATTTTTTGTGCTTTTAACAAGTGTTTTTAGCGATGTAAGGGAAGAGCTATACTCCGGCACAAGCACTTTCAGTTCCTTCAGGAAATGCAGACTTTTGTGTCATATATTATTGCTTATTCAATTGGTAAACAAAATCGATGGTGTTTTTGATATTTATCACATTTTAGGCACATTTATTGATTTTTCAAAAATTTGAAAGGAACTTTACCATCTTCATTTATCACTAAGCCCCACTCCCCACTCCACCAATCGATAAAATGACTGAAACTTATCAGAATTTCTTGAATATAAACTGGCCGTTCTATTCTGACGAAAGGTGCGACACTGCAGTCAAAATAACCCGAAAATGTTACAGTAATCGAGTGATGACGTCAATAACTTGATACCCAATTATTCTGGGTGGAAAGTCTTATAAGCGTCAAATACAACTAAAATATAGCCATAATGATACGTATGTGAATGAGAGAAAGAGAGAGAGAGAGAGAAATATTTTATTTCTAGGTAGACATATACATACATGTGTGCACATATATATGTATATATACGCACGTGTCATATATGTACACACGTAACGGCTGTATACACACAACAAATGGTTCTATACCAGTATGATATATGGAAATATGATTGCAAATGTATATATTGGAATGATTATATACGTATGTGTGTGTGTGTGTGTGTGTGTGTGCAGGCAGAGGAAGAACAACAAAAATAAGTAGAATTCCAAGGGAAATAATGTATCACCACCACCCATATGTGCTGTGTTGGAGCTGATCAGTTAAAAAGTTGGATAGGGGTGATTATTGGATAAGTTACTTTTCTTGCTTTTTGTTTGGCTGTGATCACTAAAAAGGCCTGAATCAAAAAGAAAACAAGTGGGCACAAACCAGTGACCAATTTAGCATAAACTTGCAATGCATATTGAACTCCAAAAACTTATTTTGAAGAAGAATTTTCAAAAAACAAAGAAAGATTTCTTTACTCATTGAGAGGAGCGTGTGTGCAAAATTTCAAGTTTTTACTATGAACGGTGGGGGCGAGGCGAAGTCCAGATAAACCCACAGATACATAGAAATGTCAGAACACATAAATAAACTACCAGCAACAGTGATTGTATCCGTCTGTTGTGGGTAACAGTGATTAAAAACTCACTGAAGTTGACTTCGATTTTCTATCGTAACAACAATAACAACGACAATCCTCACCTAATTTAGGAAAGTAAACTCTTCACTGTTCGTCTATCTCGTCGTGCTAAACCGAATCGATGTATAAAATCTGCAGTAAAAACCACCAATTACAACTGGTGTGAAAATTCAACAAGTATAAATAATAATTTAGAGCGCTGCGGACGAAGATAACTGAATGGTCCCTGGTAATTCGTGTAACCTGAATAAGTCAGACCATATATGCGCTAGTTCTGTTATTGTGTGAAGATCTATCAAGTTTATATCTAAAGTTGAGTCAAAACATCTTGGGAATACATATCATAAGTACATATTATCAGTGAATGAAATGTGACTTTAATCTTCAAAGTATCATTTTTTTACCAAATCATCTAAATATCAATTTTCTAACGTCTAGAGGCAACCTAAAACATTTAGATTTAGATGGAAAAAACCCTGAATTGGCAACACTCAATAAGGGACATAAATCACATTTCGGTATGTCAATCAGTCAGAGATGGCAATCGGTGCGTCTGAAATAGGAAGACTAATTACAAGAGTCTTTATAAATTTTAAAATTAGAAAAATTCAATGAAATTTTGATATTATTTTTCTAATCCAGTTACAGATACGAAAATAGATTATTTTTTAATATATTGAACATTTTATACTTGTAATTACTTTTCTTGTCACGATTTTCCTCAAGTCGTCAATCTAACACGTAAATAATTGGCTCTAGGTGCGGCTCGAACCATCTTAGATAATTTACGATAAGAATCAACAAATAATAAATATGTAGGTAAATTGTGGCCAAAGATTTATAATAATGACTGAACCTAAAAAAAGCAAATGAGAAAATGATTGCAATAAGAAATTAGATTTGAAAAACTAGTTGAAAACAAGGTGGAAAATAACATGAACCAGATTGGCTGTTGCAGAGTCAAACTCCAATTTAACTTCTATTGTAACTGAAGATGATTACTGCAACTTTTGTTTTATATATAGAATAAGTGAAAAAAATCATATATATATATATATATATATATATATATATATATATATATATACATATATATATATATATATATATATATATATATATATATATATATATATATATATATATATATATATATATATATATATAAAGTCTAGAAAGCTGTACAGTTTTAAACACAAAACATTAAAGAAACTTTTTCAAAGTGTTTTTATTAGAATTAAATAAGCCTTTACATATCGGTATGATCATTAATATCTAAGACTTGCCAATTTAGCACAGTCAATAAGACAGCCTCCTGAAAATCAGTTCTCCGTGCGTTGAAGAGTTATGGTAGGGGTGTGTGAATTTTTCACATCGATTTACAATTATCATTATGGTGAGGATTGTTCGTGTTGTTCTTCTTGTATCGGTAGAAAAACGAAGTCCACTCCAGTTTGGGAGTTGGACAAAAGGTTTTCAATCTGATTGGGGGTATTTAGAAAGACAAATTTAAATGTAATAGAAAAGAATTCTGACAGGAAGAAAAGAACTTCCACAAAAGAGAATTTTTCTGAAAATTTATGAACGAAGTCACAAAACTAAAACGGGGAACATTATTTCAAGGACGGGCCTTGGATTTTGTTCAGGCAGAACAGGTCCATTTTTTCCTCTGTCCTCCATCAGTATAAATTGAACAATGGTATATCCATTTTTCAATAATGATTTTTTGGTAAAAGGTCAATTCATGATTACGTGGGATTGTTTGGTTTTTTAAAATGAAATTTCTTTACCTAGATATTTCATATAAGATTAATTGGACCCTGCCCAAGCAGGGTGAGGGCTGAATGTGTTTGCCTACATGCTTTGCGCTTGTATTTTTGTCTGGATTCTGATAAACGAACAGTTTTAAGCATTGCATGTGATTGGTTCGTATAAATTTTCTCGTTTGCGATGACTTTATTTTCGCATCTAACAATGACACAGACCAGACCCAGAAACCA
The DNA here is from genome assembly GCA_963457665.1 of Thysanoteuthis rhombus. Classification (NCBI taxonomy): domain Eukaryota; kingdom Metazoa; phylum Mollusca; class Cephalopoda; order Oegopsida; family Thysanoteuthidae; genus Thysanoteuthis; species Thysanoteuthis major. Next base: position 66,673,960 of record OY735209.1, on the reverse strand, counting down.
ATGACGTCATACATGAATAACTAAGCTTAAGCCTATCAAGCCTAATGGTTAATCCGCCACTTAGTAAATAGTTTGATCAAAGCCTGTCTTGTGGCTCAGATAGATGCGAGTTTCTTAACTGTGCTCGAAGTTGGTGTCCGTGATTAGGTAAGAGTCATCATTTTGGATGTTAATTTTCAAGACACGCCGACCCCCCCGACTTGAGAGAGTGGCACAACACAATCTTTCTATCCCCATTTGGCCTTTCACCTTACTAATGTAAACATTGTACATATTAGATGTGAGGAGACTGAGACACAATAGCAGATATCAGCTGAGAAATGAGATAGATATGAAGATACTGAAGTAGGTAGATAGATAGATAGATAGATATTTCAAAAAAATATCTTTTGAATCCCTAAAAATATATACATACCTATAAAGATAAGTCCCCAGAGATATTAGATCTGTTGAATTTTTTTGGGACGCAGCAGGATATTTTTTTAATGGCTCAGAATCGGAAAATAAGAAATGCAATAGAAAAACTATAAAAAAAATCTGTTTGGTAAGTTTTTTGCTACTTTTTGAACAAGTAAAATACAGTGTACACTTCTGCGTTTTTACAAAAAGAAATTTCGGTTGGAATTTTTTATGGGCTAAATTGGTGAACGATTAGTCATTACATTATTAATTTTGATGATGCTATTTTTCTATCTTTTTTATTGGAATATATTTTTATTTGATTACGTACAATACCTTTTTTCGGGTACGGTAGCGCATACTTCAAAAAATGTGATTTACCTCCCCTTGCATTTGCAAATGTTGAAAGAAGTGTTACTAAGGTGTTGACATTTCTTGACATCTATTAAAAAATCAAAAACAGTAGATATGGGAGGAGAGGTAAAAACTATATTAATTGACCTTTGAACTGAGTTCACCCGTAAACGACATCCATTGTAAATAAATGCATTTCACTAAATTTTCGGTGGAGAGTAAGCAACATTTCCACCAAATCAAGACAATTAATCATTAAATCAACTAATTTCTTTCAATTATTATTTTCTGAGATCAATTATGTTCTTGAAAGAATTTTAAATTTTAAACTTGACTTATTTTCTTCAGTTATGTCGTAATCAACATTCTCTTCAGTCACAAACGTAATAACTACCTTAATTCGCAAATAAATCCTCTATGAGTTCACGAAAGAACTAATCCCTTTTTTGGTGACTAACTTTTTGCTATTTTCTCACAATTATAACAAAAATTAAGCTTTCAAAGATGTTTAATTATTTCACTACGTTTTTTTACAGAGTGTTAAAAATTGCTTGGCAGATACAACGATAGATAGATATATAGGTAAATGCATGGATAGATATGAGAGACAGAGGCTGACTCATTTGTTAAAAAGATTCTAAATGAACAAGAGCTATTCCACGCTAAAAGATTTTTTTTTTCGGCGAAGATAGAATTACGGCGGCAAAAAGAAAAGCGTTCAAATTGCGCTTTTCACACCGGCTGCACGATGTTCTTAGGGGACGGGGGGGGACTGTGTGATCTGCTCTTTCACCACCACTTTTTTTTCACTCCGCCTTCCTTCTATCTTCAACGCCTCCCCCAAGGTAGGCAGGGCC
>OY735209.1:66667350-66669850 GCA_963457665.1 Thysanoteuthis rhombus | reverse complement strand
TACGAGAATGAACAAAAGAAAGGAAGAAGGGAAGGAAAGGAAAAAAGAGCAAACCGAACAGTGTTTATAACTAATGTATGCACTTCATTTTTATATATGTATTCATAACTTTTCTTTTCATTTTTAGCTATAAAATATTGATTCGTTTCAGATCACTGCTAGAAGACATATGCTCAATTTTTCAGTCCTGATTTTATTCATTATTCACAATCGGAGATCGATTCAGAAACAAATAAGATTATGTAACGCCATATGCTCAATGAAGTTGGTGGGTCCAATGTAATTAGACTGCGGGTCGAATTCGGTCCGGCTGTCGTAGTTAGCCGAACCCTGTCATAAAGTGAACTTATTTTAATTATTAATTGCATTTATTCATTCTTTGGTCACCGTGTGTCTGTCTGTAAATACATAGCTGTGTATGTGTATGTGTGTGAATGTGTTCGTATATGTGCATATGTGTATGGGTATATGCGCCTGAGTATAATTATACGTGTGGAAGTATTCCCAATGTGTATGTGTGTGCGTGTGCGTCTCTACATGTGTATGTTCCAATGGGTATATGTGGAAAATTTTACCCACATACCCTTCTATATATATGTGTGTGTGCGTGTGTGTATTAGTATACGAGTGTGTTCCTATGTGTGTGTGAGTGCATCTCTCCGTCTGTCTGTCTACAGATCGGCTCCAACGAGAAAAAAAAAATTCATCTCTTTCGTTTCTCTTGAAATTTTTTCTTTCTTTTTAGCAAGATTTCCTTTCTTCTTTTTTTTTCGTTTATTTAAACTATTTCCTTCTACTTTTCTTTTTGAAGAAAAATCTTTTCTTTCTCCTCTCTCATTTTTCCCGTTTTTTCTTTCTTTCTTTTTTCTAACCACTTTTCCAATGGTTAGACCCAATCGAGCCACAACATTCTTCTACCAGACCGCCATTTTTGCCTTATGCCATCCTCCTCCGTCCACAAGACTTCCAGCTTGATTTCTCAAGTGCTTTACAACCTTCGCTTCTTCTCACGCACCGTTAAACGTCATTCACTACCCTCACCCGTGACCACACCCTGTTCAACCACACCAACAAAACCTCAACTCCCTCTTCGAACATGTTTGATCTTCTATTCAATATTCTCTCTCTCTCTCTCTCTCTCTCTCTCTCTATATATATATATATATATATATATATATATATATATATATATATAATACTATACATACAACACAAATCAGGGATGTAATATAATATAATACAACGTCCGATGTATGATGGGTTTATTTCATAGAGTGCTCAATACATTAAACATTAAGTTAATCCTTAAGTTGATATAGAGTAGAGCTCAAAATACCATGGGGTAAACGTGTTTGTGTGGCGAACCCTTACTCCATTATCTCTCTCTCTCTCTCTCTCTATATATATATATATATATATATATATATATATATATATATATTCTGCCTTTTCACTTTTGATCTGGTTGTTTTCTTTGGAGATCAAGTGATAACAAGTCTCTAATAATCTAGCACTCTCCTCAGTATTCAATATCATTATCATACGATTCTTGACAAATGTAGTATCTGGTGACTCTCTTCGGTGATCAAGTGACAACAAGAGCCGTCATTACTCCAGCAATCTCCTGATCATTCTCCCTGATCATAATAATGCTGTTGTCAAAATATTTTAAATTCTTCAACGGATTTCCCATTCTTGCCATCTTTTTGTGAGACTCTCCATGATTGTTTAAAGGGCTCCAATAATTATGTGAACTCTTGTTACAGTTAAATGCCATTTTTCATGACAAGATCCAGATATTTTTCGCTCTCTTTTAATTTTTTCGCAATACTCCTCAGAACTCTTCCAAGAACTCTATTAATGATAGTTACAATCTAGTGTTTTGTTCAACTTTTCAAAATTAGTTTCACTCAATTATCCGCTTGAACAGCGACATCCATTATTTGACGTATCTTCTATTCTTGGATTACAATGATGGGATATGGTTCCCTGGCCTGGATAGATTTTTAAATTTGCTTGCATGATCGAATCCAAGTCCATTGCACAGTTCCCAATGAATCATCGCTCTTACCCAGTCATGTATATCATTTGGAGACTCCTCCATCTGGACTAATTTCTTATATTGACTTTTTGTTGACGATTTCATCTCTCTGTCTCTGCATGTGCGACATTTAGTTTTTTGTTGACTTTTGTCTCGTTTGGCATCAATGCAATTTATCTCATCATTTCAGACGGACAGAGATTTTCGTTCATCAACCGGAACTCTTAAATACGAGCCTAATTAAAGTAAGAAACCCCAGAAATTAAATTAATTAAAAAAATATTTACGTCTGTTTACTGCAGGGTCAAATTCCACTTCAACTTATATTACAACTGAAGATTATTACGGCAACTTTTCTGTCGGATTTATGACAAATGAATAAGATGATATTTTGGGTGGGGGGTATAATATTTATTCATCTATGAGGATGAAATAAACCCTTGAGTATTTCTAACATAA
>OY735209.1:66662350-66664850 GCA_963457665.1 Thysanoteuthis rhombus | reverse complement strand
GATAGACAGATGTAGGCAGAGAGGAAAGAGGACGAATGTACCGAGAGTTTTGTGGTTGGGTGCCTTTTCCTATTGACTGATACTAAAAAGAAGAAGAAATCAAAAAAGCAATTACCCCGGTCACAAATGACAAACAGTAGCTCAACACCCGTGAAACACCCCAGTGGTATAATCTGACATTCGATCGAACAATTCGATGAAATATCTCGCGAGGCTGTTTTTGTTCGTTCTAAGTATGAAGCAAATTGTGTAGTTTAAAAATGATTATATAAATAAGTGGAGAGAAAAAAACAACGATTCGAAAGTATCTTGATCTCCCAGTGTCGACTAATTCGACTGGGGATAGGACATATTTATTGTTAAGAGTTAAAAGACGCGTAGTTGTGTCCTCGACATGCAGGGAAAGATACCAAAACAGCAAATCTGTAAAATTGGATTAACAACAGCAATTAAAGACGACCCTTTTTTCCAGGTTTGTCTCTTTTTTATTTCATTTTTTTCTTCATTTGACGCCTGTCTTTGTCTTTCAAGTCCCTAAAGCCAGGGTTGCCATTCAGTATTTTTCAGGACCTAACTGTGCTAATTTGATCCTGAACAAAGCTATTTTGTTCCGAAAATAAAGATTTGGTACTGAAGGAAAAATTACAACAGATAACAATCTCTTACACATGAATGATATTATGTGACATTAACATATACGAACAATAGATTGAAAAAATATGTATTTTTATCTATTTTCCCTGCAAGCTTGGTCTGATGATGAATGTCAAGTTATTTGATTATCTTGGTACTGAAGCTACTTAATTTCTCAAGACCATACACGTTTGGTCTTGTTTGGCAAAATACGTCTGGCAAGCTTGTATACAACTTAATAACTACGGAGACTTCTACCGGAAACTGTGAAAATGCAACAACGACCCTCATACAGTTCGGCTTTTACGATCGAATCCATCATGGCTCCACAACCCAGAATCCCAACACCAGTTTTATACGGTGGCTACATGTTTTTACCTCCAGTCACAGATCATGCTACTGCCCACGCCCTAACCGCCTCTTCTCCGAGTCACCACGGAGTGACCTCAGCGGCTGCTGTCGCTGCAGCCGCGGCCTCTCTGGACCCTCGGACAGCCGCTGCTGTGATGGGACATGGCTTTATTGGTCGTCCAAACCCTTCTCCCCATCAATTTCTCGGGGTTAGTGGACTGGCCGCGGCAGTGTCTGTAAGTACAGGTGGGACCGGACCAGTGGTCAGTAGCGCAAATGGTAATGGACAATCGCTATCTCTAGCCCACATGGGCAACTCAAATCCAGTGGTAGCCAATGGCCCAACGATATGCATCTCCCCAGGATCTTCATCACTATCCCCACCAACGTCGTCACCATCTTTACAATCCAGCGAATCCCACCATCACACCCCAAACTCCAATAATCTCCAATATCATCATCACCTCCATCACAACCGAACATTGTCAACCCCAACCCCACCGTCTTCATCATCGTCCCCACAAATAACTTCCACGAATAATTCTTCGTCTTCACCGTCTTCACCAAATTCTCCTCTACCCACGTCGACGTCGACGGTCAGTGGCGTCGTTCCTCTGACCCTAACTTCGGCCAGCACAAACAACCACCTTTCACCGGCGGTCATCACGACGGTCACAGCGGCCAGTCCAAGAGTCTTGGCTCGCTTAGGAGAGTACCGAGTACATCACCAATCGTTGAATTCCCTCCGCCACCAGCCACACAGTCTTTACCAACAAGCAGAACATGATGAACAATCGCGAAGTCTCTTATCGGACTACAGACATCATTCACCAGACAAAGGTAAGACAGATTCGGAAGACTTTTTATGATGCACAATCTTAAAGATCTCTGGGGTGGATCCAGGGTTTTAAACGGGGAGGAGAGTTCATTTTATTCCCTGCTAAAAAACCCCCAAAACACCAGAACATTTCAAACGTCAAAAACAAGAAATTAATGTGATATGGCGTTTTCACAAACATTTGAATCGTAGCTTTCAAGCATAAAAATTAACAAAAAATAAAAGTAAAAATGAGTCAAAGAAATTTACCACAGAACGAATAAATGAAAAAATTATAATGAATAAGACGAAAGACATTTTACTTATATCACACGAAGAACAAAATAATAAATGTTTGTTTCTAAGGTTAATTTATGGTTACTTTGAATTACCGTTTTTTTCCCCATTTATCTAAGTATTTAAAATAGTTTCGTGCTTCAGCAGACCCCTGGGATCCGCACCAGAGAGCTTCGTTATCTTCTCGATTCATGCGCTTCAAGCGATTCTGAAACGAAATTTTCTTCTACTGATTGATGAAATTTGTTGAATTATTTTTTCTCAACAGTTCTTTTCATCATTGTTTATATTTTATGATGTTTCAATCCAAACAGTCCGTTGTCGGATTTCACCAAACCTTTAAAAAAATTCGCTCCTGTTTGACGGTCGATGACACCGACCATTTCATAGAATGCCATCTTC
>OY735209.1:66647350-66657350 GCA_963457665.1 Thysanoteuthis rhombus | reverse complement strand
TTAAATTCACGTATTGTTTGTTTAGTCGAATACACAATTTCCTTTCAATCACTTTTGTATTTGATGTTTGATATCGACAGAAATTAGTGGATTTAACGGAAGTGAAAAAAGATGAATATTTTCAGACGAATCCTGCTGATTAGTCAAATGAAAAAAAAAAACTTTTTATAGGCAAGTACGTTTTTAATAATTTGTTGCTGTTTATTAAATAAACAAATTAACCCTTGCTGTCAAAAAGCGGTGATAAATAAGAAATTCTGCAATTGTCCTTCTAAAATATCAAAAAACGTCATGTCGCACAGTATTTTCTGTTTTATGTTTAATGTTTCCGGAATGTCAAACCCAAATCTCGAGGTAAAATCAAGTAAAGATACAATTAATCAAAATTCTATTTCTTTTAAGTGACGTCACCAGACATCGCTGATGACATAAGCTTAACAGACGACAAATGCACATCGCTAATTATTATATGTGTGGACAATTTTAAGTACAAATCTTTTCCGACATTAAAATAACAATCTTATGTTAATGGAAACGTTGATTTTTCGGGAGCTCGTTTCCAAGAATTTTTGTCTTTTTCGTTTATCTAAGAAAACAAACATTCGGTCATAATTTTATAACTCGTTTGTTTCCCCCCATCAATTATTTTTATCACAATACAACTTGGGTCGAGTTGACTTGGTATAAAACAAAAAAACAAAAAATGGGAGTGAATTGTAGTCAGAAATTTATACAAATGGTTACATCTCGCCTTTGTTACACAAAACAAGGTATACTTTCATTAATGCTGTTAATTCGTTCCAAATTCGTATTGTTCGAAACTTTCCAAGGTCTAATTTTATTTAAAAGGTTTTTTTTTTCAACTAATAGTTAATTATATTAATTTGTATAACACCATAACCGCACTACGTCCAAATCCGCATTATTCAAGGTATTGCTGCATTTTGCTCATGAAGACAATGCTTTTTATGCAGAGTCCTGATCGGTGTCCAATCAGCTTTTCGATTTAAATAAAAACAAAACAAAACGAAAAAACAGAGATAGAGAGATCAACTAAAAGTCAAAACTAGTTTAGACTCTGTTTTCAAACAATATTTTAAAAAAATTAATGTTAAGATTAATAATAAAAAGTTATTGTTCCATCAAATTTGAGGAAGGAAAGGAACCTGCAAAGGAGAATTATTTTTTAATCTAAATTTACTAAAAGACAAAAGAGTGTGCTTTTGGAGTAGACTTTGTTTTTTACCGTAACAAGTTAAACAATAACCCTCCTCACCAATTTCAAGGGAATAAAAATGAAAATTTCTCTACCGTGTTTTGAAATTGCGACCGACAGACATTTTTACAGTTCAATCAAAATGTATATTACAATACAAAAGGGCTTATTTCCCTCTAACAAATAAATGTATCTATAAAATCACCACTTCCTCGCTGTGATACTTGCTCTCTTACCGACTGGATTAAACTGACAAGTCTTTCATGGCTACGAAAGTTCATCTTACAGACACGCAAAAGTTTATTTCATTTTGGTGAATAAATGAACTTATACTAAAAAATCACTTTTTTTATAATTCTTTACAATTCAAAGGTTTCAGTGACCATCTTCAGTCGGTAGGAATGGGGTTTGTTATTTTTGTCAATAAACTAATCTGTCAATTGTGGATGACGGAAATTAAATGGCTAAATAAATAAGATTTTCGTTTTTATTGTGATTGATAGTAGTTCTATCAGTGAGCCAGGGCTTTTATCTTGCTTGCAATGCATAATTTGCAATTGTTTATCACTGTTAATGGGTTAATGTGAAAAATTGTTTATGTCACTTCAACAATAAAAGTAACAATATCAAGAACGAGATAATCAGAGTAAGCCTGGCTCCTGCAGGGTCAAACTCGACTCCAACTTCTTTTCCGACTGAAGATGATTACAGCAACTTTTTGTATTGTATATATAATAGATAAATTCAAAAAAATATTTTGGGGGTTATGAATTTATTCATTTATTAGAATGAAATAAGCCCGTGCATACTGAAAGATGAATATTCGTTAATATCTAAGACTAGTCAATTCAGCTCAGTCAGTAGGACAGCCTCCTAGCAATCAGTTGGTCGTGAGTTGCAATCATGGTGGGGCAATGTAGATTTTACGTATCGGTTTACATCTCTAATTTGGGTGAGGACTGTTGTTCTTATTCTTGTTACGGTAAAAAAAAATCAACACTAATTTTGGAGTTCGACAAAATTTATCAATTGTTTAAAGTTCAACATTTGATTAATCATTTGAAGATTTTTAACTGCAGCATAAATCGACAGTTCTACAAACGGTAGAAATTTCATCTTGACCAGATTTTGAATTGGTTAACAGCGTTTGTAAGGAAACAAGTAACCCAAAGAATGAGTGGTTGAAGAGAGCTAGACCGCGTTCCTAACAAAGAAAGAAAGCTGTTATCTTAATAAGAGTGTGTGTGTGTGTGTGTGTGAGGGTTTGATTAGAAAGAAAAAGAAAGTATTTTTTACGTTACACAATGTCATATTGATCCCTTTCAAAAAATCAATTCTCAAAATAAAAATAAAAAACAGGATACATGAAAGAAAGAGGGAAAGAAAAAATGCAGACTGAACGGTGTTTGTAAATAATGTATTCACTTTATACATACATACATACATACATACATACTTACACACGTAAACATATATATGTGTGTATGTGTCTAGGAAGTTTTATAGCTTTAAACACTGAACACGGAAAAACTTTTTTTGTCACTTCAGTCAACTATTTCCCAATATCTGTCAATGTAATTCATGTAATTTTCTTCACTGTCTTCTTCTCCATTTTACATTTGCTTTGTTAATATGGTACAAAGTGTAAATTTTCTTTTATTGGGATCACCAATTGTTTACAAAGTAACCGTTTCAGGGATTTTAAAACCGAAACAATTTTATCAACGTGGCACCCCAGCAGTGTTGATTAAACACCGCCTCCCTTTCTTACTATACAGCTTATGTAATACATGTAGTTTATCATTTTATGTAGGGCATTATGTGTATTGTATATTGATATTATTTCATATTATATATCATTTATTTATTGAAACAGGTCTTACTTACGTGTGTTACCCCAAAGACGTATTTAACGATGAGGGATCAGCTAGTATAACACCAAACGTGACTCGCTGTTTGTGTCATTTCTATTGTAAATCAACTCCAGGGTTGGACTATAATTGGACAATTATTTTCTGATCATGATAAATCTTCTTTCGTTTTTTCACACACTCGCATGCGCGCGCACACACACACACACACACACACACACACACACATATTATATTTTCCTTTGTCAATTGAATTATTGCATTTTATTTCTAATGTTTTAACAGAATAACTTATTTTGAAACAAATGTTTCGAAAATATTATTGATACTTTTATGGCAGAAACTAACGTAAATAATTGGATATACAACGTTGTAGGTTTTGAGTCTTTTCTTTTTCTTGTTTTAGATTGAAAAGAAAAATGTTCAGCTCTGCTTTTAAGTGAATAGAATTCTATGAATAATCAAGTTGAACAGCAGCAAAATGAAACCGATTTGTTTGTCAGCTAAATAGACCGCTACAATTGGTGGGAAAACGCGTATTGTGAATGAAGTATGATTTAATTATCCAAGTTGATCCAAGTACAAAAGCCAATTTTTGTGCCTTAATATTTAGATGTTTATCGGAGTCTTTTTATATCTATCTATTTATCAGGGTTTTTTTCCCTATGTACCAATCTGTTTATCTATCTATCTATCTTCGTTAAATCAAAATCTCTGTGTGCATGTACACACGCATAACATGCACAAACAAACACACACATACACATACGCACACATTCGGAGTCCTGCTGATAGAAAAAAGCCACCAGAGGTCAGTATTCCAAAAAAAGCAAAATTGCTTCCAAATGATTATTTGCAATTCCAGACGCCCAACTCGGACCCACGTCCCAATATTTCACTCTTCAAGCTTTTTTCCTTTTCTTCTATCTTCTCATCTATAATGAACAGTTTAATCTTTTCCATGTTCCTGTACCCGTAACAATGGACTCTTCCATTTGGAGAGAGCAATTTTCCTGATAAAAATATCTCCTATACACCATCCGTAACTATCAACTCAAACAAAAGTGAGTTCTGTCTTCTCTTCTCTTTCAAATCATGTTTTGCTTTTAAAGTAAAGAAGGATATTTTTTTAAATTGTTTCAACTTATTTTCAATGTTTTTTTCTACAGAAAATCAAATGTTATTCAATTCTTTCTTCAGTTTACATTTTTGTAAAGGATTTTGTTTGTTATTTCTTTTTCTCAATAAATATTTCAGTGACAAACCAAACACGTACTCAAATCCATACCTGTCAATTTTCAATGTTAAGAAAGAGTAGGACCCAAGAAAGAAGGAGAAGATTGGGGGCGTTCCAAGGGAGTGGGCTTGGTCCCCCAGAAAAATAAATGTATCCAAAATTGGCTAGAATTGCATTTCAGGACATTTTTAGCTACGACCAAGTGTTGTCTTAAAAATATAATACATGGAACTATGATCGTTACATAGCACGTTTTCAGATTGATAATCATTACAGCTACATAAACACATTTATATTCATATATATGTGTGTGTGTACATGCGTGTGTGCGCGTGTGTGTTTTATAATGTAGGTGCATCAGGAAGTTTGCAGTCTAATGATTCGATGAATCATTTATACATCTCCTTCCTTTCCAGTTAATTCAATGGTGAATATTAATCAAACATCGATCGAATATCATACAGTGAAAATTTCAGATGAAAAATCAGCTAATTACTAGGTATCAAGCAGTGACTATATATATATATATATATATATATATATATATATATATATATATATATATATATACATAAACAAATATCTGTACATATATGTATATATATACATATGTATATGTAGATATATATGTATATATATATATATATGTATATACATGTATATGTATATATGTATATATATATATATAGGTATATATATGTATGTATATATAGAGAGAGATAGATAAATGGATATATATGTATATATGTACATGTATATAAGTACATGTATATATGTACATATTTATATATATGAATATATGTATGTGTGTATATATGTATATGTATAAATGTATATATATGCTTATATGTATATATGTACATGTGTGTATATATATATGCATGTGAGTATATATATGTATATATGTATATGTATGTATACATATATAAATGTATATATATATATATGCATACATGAATATATATATATATATATATATATATATATATATATATATATATATATATGTGTGTGTGTGTGTGTGTGTGTGTGTTTGTGTATGTATATATGTATATAGATGTATATTTCCAGCTCTACTCTAAAACAACTTAACTTTAATAGCAAAAAGTTGAATGTATCGAGCACTCTATGAAATAAATCCATTACATATCAGAAGTGGCTTTATATCATTAATATATCATTATATCATGTTATACTGCTAGCCTGATCTCTACCATATATATATATATATATATATATATATATATATATATATAGAGAGAGAGAGAGAGAGAGAGAGAGAGATGTAGATATAGATAGATAGATAGATAGATGATCATGGCAACTTTTGTATTATATATATATATATATACATATATATATATATATATATATATATATATGTATATATATATTTATATATATATATAGATATAGATATAGATATAGATATAGATATAGATAGATAGATAGATAGATGATCATGGCATTTTTTGTATTATATATATATATATATATATATATATATATATATATATATATATATATATATATATATATATATATATATATATATATATATGGCATATATGTGTTTATTTATTTATAATGGAATAATCACTTGCGTATCTCTGCTATAGATTTTGTTGTCCTGTAATAGTTGTCAGTATAGCTCAGGTGGTAAGGTAGCAGCCTATAAATCAGTTACCAGCCTCCGAAGGGGAATGTTAATTCATTTCCTCCTCAAATTTGTTGAGGATTACTCCTGTTCTTGTTCTTGCAACGATAGAAAAACAAAATCAATCATATATATATATATATATATATATATATATATATATATATATATGAGAACATATCAATTCTGACATGTTGATAAGACGCACTATTTTTTTCAAAATGGCTTTAAAATTGACTTCCGTGTAATAATCACTGTTGAAATGCCTTCAAACTTTTACCACTGTATATTCCATCCTGAAATCATACATAGCACGTCCTATATACTGTTAAATGTGAAATATACGAGTTCAAACAAAGAAATATCGTCTATAACTCTGAGAAGAGTCATTAACATACCATTGTCTGGACAATGCCATCTCTTTTTTCCATCTTTGATGTAACACAACGCTTCTCATCCTATTCATCTTTAGGGATATTGAATATTACATCTGAAGAACGAATCCGTCGAAACGTTGTGTGTGTGGAAAGAAGTGATCAGATTGTCCGAACAGAAGTTGATGAGGATATTATTCTTTGTTTTACAGTGTGATTTGATATATCAACTGTCATGTAGATAAGAGAGGATAAAGACATCCGTAACTTGCATAAATGAAACACCATAACCCACACGTGTCCCAGAACTAATTATCAAAAAAAAAAAAAAAATTTGAAAGCATCTTCAAAAATTTAGGCATTGCTGCCATAGAGACCCTAAAAAAGCACTCTCTGAATGAACAAAAAATAAAATAAAATAAATATTTTAATAAATGAGTAGTGATGGACTCGTGCAAATTTTCAAGGAAGTTGCCCCTAAAATGTAACCAGGAGCACCCGGAGACACACACCCGCAGACACTCAGACACTCAAAGAGAGTGGAATCTGTAGCCCACTTAACTGGTTGGTCGGGCCATTCGTGGGCTCATCGTAATTCGATATGGGATTTGATTTCCAATCTCGTTGAAGGTTTTTTTCTATCAATATTTCTGATCCACGCTGCTTACTCAATGGTTGTAGAATGTAAAAACGACCTGTTGTGATAAAAGGAAAATGAGATAAAATGAAGGAAAACTCTACCAAAAACCTTAATTGCCAAACCTTAATTGCCAAAATTAAAATCAATAACAATTTTTCAAATTTTCATTTACTTCACAAAATTTACAACGAAATCACGTTAGAAACTTCGGTTTTCGTGCGATCATCGAAGTTGAGCAATGTCTAGCTAAGTCCAAACTCTTCGATGCTCAATTGCGCCCACCCCATTATTTATTAAAGAAAAAAGTTCACCCCGCTCTCATTAGGAACCCCACCCCCATGAATTATTTTCGGGTCCATCTCTACTCCCTCCCCCCTAATAAGGGTTGGGAGAAACGACAGATTTGTCAAGATCCTACCATTAAAAAAAAAACACAATGCAGGATGGGAGGACCCGGTTAAGCTAATTATGTTTATAAACACAATTAGTTTGATCAAGTTTAATTACATCTGCTGATTTCAGATTTTCAAATTTTGTACCTCGCTGAAAGAAAGTGTTTCTTTGGACCAACTTGAAAAAATACTTCGTTGAAAAAAAACGTTGTTAATCTAAATTAGTTTATCTCGAAAGGAATTTATGATTAAATATGGTAAAAATTACTTTAAGATAAACTAATAAATTTACGTGTAACAAATTAGAGTAATTCTTTCAAATTGGCCTTCGTAACATTTTTTCCGGTGCATCAAAACAAATTTCAGTTGGAGTTTTCTTTAAAAACAAGAGGATTTTCTTGTTCATGAAAACTGTACGTTTTTACTTCTCATGTGCTGATCCCATATTTATTATAAATCTTTCTCATACGACTTTGTTTTGTTCGGATCATACTAAATTGTAACAGTGGCCATAGTTTTTTTTTTTTAGTCCTACCCCAACTTATCCCTCCTCCTCATTAATTTGTAACAGATTTCCCATCCCCCCTGCTTATTCCGATCCCCTCTCCGGCAATTAGGCATCCAAGAGTACTTAGGTGACCTCTTGGGAATACCGGGTGCCATAAGTGTGAATGGTGATGTGAGTGACGCGGTTACGGGTGCCTGTCGCCTTATTTTACGTATCACAAGCCAAGACAAGAGGAACGTGTAATATTAGAAGCCCTAGCAGGGACGGCTGGTGCCATAGTCAGCGTAAGGGCATAACTTTATTGAGGAGGCAAAAGTAATTTAGTTTTGTCCAATAGCACAGATCCTAATTCTTGGACCTTTGATCTCGTCTCCCAAGAGTTTAAGGTGGAGCAGCTGGTCAAGACAGGAACATTTTGGAAATTAGCTAACATGCTGAAATAAATGAGTAGAAACGAATAAAGTTGACACTTACACGAATAAAAAAAAAGGAATATCTTTAGTAAGGAACTAATCAGAATTGAAGAGCATTTTTTAAATTTCGATTTGAATTGATAAAAGATTTTTTATCAAATTTTTATATCGCTGCCCCGAAAAGTATTTCGTGTTCAGGCAATTTTGTTTACCGTTTTACGGATAAGTTATCTCTCGCCCATATGTAAATACATACATACATGTATCTATACATACAAATACACATATATATACGTATGAGTATATATGTATACATTAATGCACACGAACACACTCATGCACAAACACACAGTATCCGTTCCTTGGTAGTACACAAAGCAGGCCACACTATGTTTTTGCTCATATCTGAGTGAGGAGACCAGATACACCTTTGATATATTACGTACATAATCATAAATGTCCGCACAAAATATGGTAATTATTCGTGTATAACACACATTTTTCCTAGATTTTAAACCAATAAGTTATAACTATGTGCTAAGCTAATTAATGTGTAACAAACAGTTTGAATCACTATATATCAAATACAGAAGTTGTTCAGTCTGAACATGAGTGTGTTTTGTCTAAGTATTGTTAAAATGTCCTGTTTCAAAACATATCGTAAATTATATAAAATCTCATTTTTAGTCAATACGAACAGGGTAAAAAGTTGAACAATGGTTTAATTTAGCCGCTAAAAATTATGAAAAGTCTGTGCGTATTATACCCAAGAGATGCTTTTTCAGGATTTCATAACTGATAATTAAGGGTGCGTGTTATAGACTAATAATTACAATGATAAAATTAATAAGTTGCTCATTCCACTTGGTAGGTACTGAAAACATTACAAACTGTGAGAGTGGGCACGAGCATTTTTTTTTTATATAAAAAGTCAAAAAACATACAGCGTCAATCTAAATATCTTCTTTCAAGTTTTAACCCTGGTTTTAATACCAAGAAAATAACAAATTTCGTGATTTAAAATATATTGTAAATTATATAAAATCTTTTTTTAGTTCACACGAACAGAGTAAAACGGAGAATTTAAAAAAAATTGCGTGCTTAAAACAGGTTTTAGACTATTTTTAATTCAATATTTTGTTATGTTAATTTTTGCCGTTTAAAATTACTTCGATTACGCCATGATAGCTGCTAAGAGACAAAAGTTTAAACTCAACGATTGACAATCTTCCAACAATAAAGTAACCGATCGAAAAATAATATTCGATGGAAATTGATAAACAGATTTAGTGATTATTTTACTAGAATTTGGAAATAAATATTACTCACTTTTACTTGAAATATAGTGAAAATATATTTGCTTATGGTGGGTGTATAGCACCTATCAACTCAATTCAAAGTCCAAGTCGAGTTAAATGATCTTTCTGTACCCTTTTACAATGAAAGCCCGCTAAAATTTGTAGTGAAATGCGGTGGTTTCTTCCCGTCGATTTAAGTTGTTATTTTCAGACGTTTTATTGACACGTGATGCTTCTTGCCAAACGTCTGTGGTAGTCGTTAATTATTGGAAACAAACGTCCGCAAAAATTTGAAATTTTATTAAAATTGATAAATAAAGCTAACATCATAATTAGCTTTAAAATAATTCTAATAAAAAAAAACACTGGCAAAGAAAATTTATACCTTTCGTTT
>OY735209.1:66547350-66642350 GCA_963457665.1 Thysanoteuthis rhombus | reverse complement strand
AGATGAATCAGGACAATATGTCATATGGCTCAAGGCAATGTTATATTTTAAGCCAATTTAGATAATGAAATTTGCTCTTCAAATTTGGAACCCGTACTTGCCTGTTTCTGCACAATTGCTTAATTCGGAGTCGGTCTTTTAATAAACACGCATGGATTGCATCTTCAACTGACTAGAGTTGATTTCTGTCTTGGCTCTTAATACATGTCAAATAAGAAGATTTCTTGCATGTTTAAGAAGATGAAAACTGTAACAATATATCTATTGATTTTCTATGAATGGCAGGATACTCTTCTTTCGTCGAAATCCAGAACTAGTCCATGGATAGGCCATCAAATCTCATCTTGAGTGTACGATCAAACTACAGCTCATAAAGTTTTTTTCCTTTTCTCTTGAAGTCAAGTTCTTAGGATGATCAGAAGATTCAGTATGAATCTTTCAACCAATCATACACTTGTGCCGAAAGGGAGGGAAGACGATGTTCAGTTTTGATCAACAGTTTTTCCACGTGGGTTTCAATAAGACTTGGAATTTGCTAATATCATTCTTCACTCTTTAGCCTCAGCAATAATTGAAGCATTTCAAGATCTTCTCAGCAACATGATTCCTCTGAAGATTCAGTCTTCTTACTTGAAGTCAATACATTTCCTCCAGGGTTTTGCAATGACTTGTTCAGCTCACGCCATGGAAATTGTCTGATAAGTAGGTTAGCTTCTGCAATCATTCTTCATTACCAAAGTACTTGATTAACTCAGGCTTCTTGTTTTCATGAAAGAAGTCCTGCAAATCATCTTTCAACTCGAACGTCCCATTTAGAACACTTCCTCTACACAGCCATCGGATTTCTATACGTGACAAGAAATTTACGTCTTCTTTGTCCAGGTTTTCACGCAGTTTTTTAAGCATTCTAGAATAAACTGGTCTTTGTTTAATAAAGTCGGCAATTTTTGTAATATCATCAAAAATGTTTTTCCATTCATCTCCAAGAGATTTAGAAACCATCACCTCTCTGTGAAGAGAGCGATGTATTGAGAGAATACCAGAATTTTCTTGTTTTACCAGGGAAACAAAATCTCTGATGGTGCCAGCCATTGATAGGGAGCCACCATACAAATGCCAACACTGTTCTTCTCAGAGATACTTCTTATATCCAGATATGAGGGCAAAATAATGAATGTATCTATTCCTCTGTTTGTCTCTGGCACTTCTTTACGGCAGAGAAGGTTTTCTTAATTTTCACTCTCATTGGCAAATCTTACAAAAGCTGCAACGTGACTCGATAAAATCTGTCGACTGTTCAACCTGGAAAGAAAAAACTCAGTTTTTCACACCAAGCCTCTTCAGCGTCAAATGACGTATCATCGATACGTTGACATATTGTATTGTTTGAAAATGAAAAATCTTCAATTTCTCGTATTGTATTTTCTGCCGACATTTTACCTACTGGCTTTATTAAACTCTCATCAACTGTGTGACTTATCGTTTTCTGTGGAATAATCTCTGCAACCAACCAAATAACTCCCTTCTTGAGCTTTTTCACCAACCTTTATTTTTCATACAATTTTCTCTGTGTGTTTGTGTGTGGGGGGGGAAATCTCTTGGATATATTTATTCATAATGTACCTTTAAAGACGAATTTAGTTTAACACACGAAAATTCCTTTAAAAGATTTGTTGTAACATGGGTAGAATCCCCTCGGGTATTTCAGCTAGTGTATATAATTTCAAGAAAATGTATATGCATATATAATTTGAGGAAGCATATATATACATATATACATATATATACATATATATATATTTATATATATGTATATATATATATATATATATATATATATATATATATGTATATGTATATATATGTATATATGTATATATACGTATATATATATCGTTGATAAAATTTCCTCCCTAAAATGTCAAACTTTGAAAAAAATATTAGGAAAGAGGTAAAGAATTAATTTATAACACTATATTTATGAATAGAGAGCAAGATTTATTTTATTAAATTCTCGGGCCATTTTTCGAGTTTTGTTGCATCATAAATGTAAGAAGGGAGATCAAAACCCTAAACTTTAAGATATTTCATTGAATGTATTTTTTTTTTTTTCAAAAGAGATGCATTTATTTTTTTTATACCTTATTAAAAACAAAATTTCGTTTTTCAGGCAGACAAACTAATGATATACGATCTCTTTTTTACATTTTCCAGAGAGTGACATGTTTTGCTCCTAAAACAAAACGAAAATTAAAAAAAGCCTTATTCTTCATTGATATTTTGTGGTGCTTTTATTTTCTTGGAGCCTTAGGGAAAAATGTAATTCATAACATTTTTGCGTTATATGCATATTTTTTAAACTAGAATAAAACCCGCATATTTGCTTAAACAAAAAGTCGAATATGGTTCTTTCCAAAACTTTTAACCTATTAATTTTGGTTTCTTTTCTCCTTTATCGTGATTTTTTTGGTTGTCTTTTTTTTTTTTCATATATATTTCAAAAGAAAATTAAGATAAAGGTAAAAATTATGGGATACAATGCTTCATAAATAATGAAATAATGTAGGTTGTTTTATCGAGATCCTGCTGGTTTTCGGTGAATTTTCGATTCTGTTGCACTGTCCTTTAAGTGGTAATGAAAAATACGAAAGCTTGATGTTTTTATTTCATTTTATCTATTCATCTCAAAATTAGGTGATTCAGACTCGTTTAGGTATATTTGTTGTTGTTGTTATTATTATTATCATTATTATCATCATTATCATTATTTTTATTTCAAAATAGGAATTGGATTACATTGACTTGAAAATGAAACAAACTATACGTAGCTATCAAAGCAACATAGACAAATAAGTAATTTTTATTGTCATTGCTTTGAAACAAGTTCCATAAATAAATTCTTGTGCGTATAATAAAATTAGAAATATAGAATTGAACACAAAATGATTTCAAAATGCATTTGCACATAATTGGCGTATTTAGAACTATTTCTGTCGGAAGCCCTAGCAACCTCTCGTGGAACCCTGGGGTTCTGGGGAACCCCGATGGGGAAACGCTGAGATATGGGGTGCATTTTTCTCTTATAAGGGTTCAAATGTGAACGTAAAATTTTTTCACCTTTTAGGGGTTAAAAGTGAACAGTTTTTTAATATCTGAAAGCTTTAGTGCTTTTTTCCCATTCCTTTAATATTCTAGTTTATATAATTCGAGAAAGTATATATATATATATATATATATATATATATATATATATATATATATATATATATATATATATATATATATATATATGTACAAATTAGGCTAGCAGTAAAACATAATATAATGATAATATATAAATAATATAAAGCCACTTCTGATATTTAATGGATTTATTTCATAGAGAGCTCGATACATACAACTTTTTTCTATTGAAGTTAGGTTGCTTTGGAGTAGAGCTGGAAATAGTAGAATGTGGATTCGCTACACAAACTAGCTCATGTTTCTGCCCACTCAGGGCCTCATCTGGCGAATCTGATTCGCCTGATGAGCCCCGAATACACATTCTAATATATATATATATATATATATGTATATATATATATATATATATATATATATATATATATATATATATATATATATATATACACACACACACTTTGAGAAAAGCGCATCATACTATATGATATACATGATTTTAGCTATTATCTACCTTCAATTGTTTTTGCTATTCATCGCAACTCAACTCAGACTGGATAGTCTTCGGCAGTGAGTAAATAAAAAGACAGTGCGGATCGGAATAAAGAATAAGTTCCTAGTGAGAATCGAACCAACGACCTTCTATACCGGAGGGTGGCTCGCTAAACGCACGACAGTTCTTACCACTTTAAAAAAATTTTTTTTCAACTTTAACTAAGTTAAATAGCATCTAACTTTGATAACAGCAAAAAACTTGGTATTTATTTCTAATATCATTATTAATATTACAAAGATAAATAAAAATTAAGTATATGTATTTATTATTTGAAAAAGCATATGCACGTATATAATTTGAGAAGCATATGTATCCACATATACTTTGAGAAAGCCTTGATAATAAAACTCTTTGATATAACAATGCATGTACAATACGTCAATCGAGAAAGTAAAGAGACTCTTTTTGATGTTTTTAATCCTTTGTGTTGAGAAATGACAAAATGATTGTCAGCCGGACTACAATGAGCCGACAAAATCGAATTCTTGTCGGAGGTTTTCCTTCTTGCATCACAACTGCCGTTTCCATGTCTGAATAAGTAAGTAAACAAATGAATATCGATTAACACAAAATGCTTCATGTTGAAAATAATTCGGTCGAGACAATTATGAGACACTTACTAAAATAAAATTGATATTTATTTTTGCAATGACATGCCAGGATAGAGTTATGGTCAGCACGTCTACCTTGCACGTAGGTGGTTCTGGGTTCGATTTCCGGTAGGAGCGAAGAGTCTGGAAAACTCTTGATTAGGACAGATTTTCCCGTACACTCATTTGATTGGTAGTTTTAAAAACTTGCAGGAATAAAGTCCCTGGTCTTGACTTGAGACTTGCAAGGATCACTAAGCTGGTACATGCAAAAAAGGAATTCACCGGTCGTCCAATAGATTTCACACTTTTGAGACGGGACGCTTTCACATTACCTTTACACAATAGAAAATAAGCACCATCACGTGATCAATATTTTTTCAACAGCGTGTTGAGGACGATCAATTAAAAAATTAGAGAAAGGGATGATCAAAGTCACTTCTCACACCTGTCGTTGAGCAGTGATCACTAAAAAAGATCAAAGAACAAGTGGGCTCAAACTATGGATCAATTTAGTCACAAACACACATACATACACACACTCACACACACACATACATTCGCACTCTAAAAAAAAATATTGGGGTTGTTGAAAAAAAAAACAGTTTTTTTCTAGATTCTAAATTTATTCTGAGATACTTCGGAAAAATTAAGATGGTGTAAATTTTCTATACTCAGTCCTGGCTCCCTCTTATATGATGCAGGTTGGTTTCGAGGGGCAGATTTAGGGGAAAAGGTTCGTCTTATATGCTGGAAAATATGGTAAGTTGATTAATACACTTGCATAAAACCAGCTGATATATGATTATTAACTACTGTCTTTAACGATATATAGGACGCATCTTTTCTTTATTGGTACAATTACCTTGAAACGTTTCCAGCATTCTTTTGTAAAGATATCATACGGGAGACAAAGCTAAATTCTGGCTTACAAAGGGGCTGCACCTATGCATATTTGGGGTTAAGCGTCTTATATGACGTCGATTATATACATACCTGTCTCAATATTTCGCGATTGAAGTCTTATAAGCAACATCGTCTTCTTCGATTGTACATGTATCAAAACGAGGAGTAATTACAGACTTTTTATGCGGTTCAAGGAGGAACATTCGTTTCATTTTTTTCCACCCGATAAAAGTCAGTCTGCATGCGCAGACCCCACAACACCAGATTCACTTGTGATTCTAGTTTTTAAAATCTCATCTTAATTAATGAAGGTAAAAATGTATTGATTTCTAATGGCGGGAAAACATTTCTGTCACGTCACCTGAACGTGCAAACTCACGAGGCCGCAAAATCATGAAAAAGCTACAGTAGTATTCTCACTTGTGCCACGTCTCCTCACGTGATTTTACGTGTTTTACGTGACCCCAAACATTTTCAATCAGAAATTCTTCCATGTCCAGATTAGAGAAAACACAACCTCGCACTTTCATGAAGCCCGCCAAATGTGAATAGAAGGAGGAAAATGTGTGACGAGAAGTCACATGAGCAGACAAGCTAGGAGTTGCTATATCACGTGACTTTCAGCTGTTACTGCAGTGTGTCCCTTAGCGATTCAGATGAGTGTTAAACTGATGTTTCACACTATTAACACTCACTTGAATTCATCTGACGTGAGAGCGACGTGTTACAGACATTTCTTGCATGAAATAATCATATTTCCAATCGTTCCGTCAGCGGTCAGTCGAAACGATCAAAAACAGGAATAATTCGTTCCAGTCAGTTGTGAAATTCTTCATCAAGTAAAACGAATCCTTGTTTCATTCAATAACCAATAAAAAAAACTTTTGATAAGGCAAGAACCATAAGTTCAATGATACATCCACCATCCGTGGTAGTGGTTGTGAGAAAAGAAGGAAGAAGAAGGGTGAGAAGTCCTCCTTTAAATCAATTGATATGAAAATATTCTGCAAGCATTATTTTTGATAAAGATCGTAAATGGCCATTTGGGGCGTTTGGGGGGATATTTTTTGGCCTTTTTCTCTGGGTGTGTGTGTGGGGGGCTTGTTTTTAATTTACAAAAATGTGAACCTTGGACGTTTCATTATGACATGACAGCTGATAAAAAATTGATTGTAGGAGATGTTTTAATGATATCATCTTTTAATGACATCACACCTCTTCCATCCTTCCGACCGAAAAGCATCACATTGAGATGATATAACGTTCGTTTCTTTTCTCTATCCAATAAAATCCGGCCTGGGTGCGCAGACACCACAACACCAACTTTACTTAAACTTTTTTTTAAAAAAATACTATGAATTGAAATGTATTGCCAGGGACCCACGTGTCCGTGTTTATAATCAACATACAACAATTATATTGTCCAACTCAAAAACTAGAGTTGAGTTAATTTTCTCATGTATCAAGGACTAGGAGAACAATCCTCACCAAAATTAGGGGTAAAAATCGATTTGTAAAATTTATTATTTCCCCCAGCGCGATTTGAACTCATGACCAACTAATCAGGGCTGAATTAACAAGTCTTGGATATCAACGAAAATCCATCATAGAGATACTCTCAGGTTTATTTTATTCTACTAAATGTATAACAAAATATATCTTTTGTATTTGTTTATTTATTCTATATAAAAGATGCAGTAATCATCTCCAGTCGGGATAGAAGTAGCAGTGGAGATTGACCCTGCAGCAGCCACTCTCTAATCGCCCTGTCAGCGTTCAGTCAAAACGATCATCATTGAGAAACGGGAATCAATCAAGAGATCAATAAAATCGAATTCATTTTCATCTTTCGGCGACCGATTGATTAGTGTGAAGAAATAATTGTAGATCGAACAAGCAATTATAGACCGCCGCTCTTTTTGTCATGACAGGTTTCGTTCAATCGCACGTCATAAGCTGAAGCGAAGCTGAATGCGAAAGCCTCAACAAGCAAATTAATGTACTAACTCGATGGCTTATTGCGTATAATTGACACGTGTCGAGGCCGTTATGACTTTGTCAGGTTAACAACGGTGATCGATAGAGCATTAGACTGAAGTTTGCTGGATCGGGGGAGGGTGTTCACATGCGATCATTTCCGAAACATCAACTTATATCAGAGGTGACCAAACCGTGGCTCAGGAGCCACATACAGTTTTTTGACTTTTAATGTGAGGTTCACGGGAATATGTTGACAGAGCTCCTCCTCTCATTACAGTTAACATACAAAGCAAATGAGGAGAAAAAATTCAAGATTTGTAAATATTTACTGGAACTTCACAGAATCAAAATACGAGTTCAAAGTTCGTTTTTAATGAAGATACTTAACTCTATTAAATAGGATTCATCTTAGTTGAAAAATCATCCGTCGAGATGTGAGCTTAATGATTATTGAAACTAATACAAAACTCGCTATCTCTGTCAATAATTGAATAACCGAAGCTGTTCGATTTCTGCTGCAGCCCCGATTCCTTGAATTACTAATTTTTTCTGCGCTGTCTAGGCCAAATGATAAATTCCCCATGTTATAGCCGGAGATCATTTCAAATAGTGTTTCAGTTTAATATAACTCAATTTATAATTATATATATATATATGTGGTACAGATCAGGTCAGCAATATCGCATGATAGAAAGCAATGTCTGATGTGTAGTGGATTTATTTTATAGAATGCTCGATATATTCAACTTTATAGTTCGAAAGTCAAGTTGTTTCAAAGTAAAGCTGGAAATATATAATAAGAAGTGGATTCGCTACACAAACAAGTTTCTGTTTCTGCCCTCTATGGGCCACATCGGGTGAATGATTATCACCAGAAACAAAAAACTTGTTTGCGTAACGAATCCACATCCTAATATATATATATAAATATATATATATATATATATATATATATATATATATATATATATATATATATATATATATATATATATATATGCATTTCGTATTATATACGCAGATGATTGACGATATGATTAAAGAACAACCAAAACTTTTGGAGCCTAAACACCCCCCAAAAATTTGAAAGCACTCCTTGGGCATGCGCATCTACCAACTCCGTACACTGACTGAAAACTGAACAAAATATTGAAAACCATGAGAAACAACTTTAAGTATTCAAATATTGAGTTGATATCTTGTGATATCTATTGAAATATACCCCCCTTTTTATTCGTTAACAGTTAATTTTAAACTTCTTCTGTTGCACGTGGACCACCCTCCCATAAGATTTAATTGAAATCTGGCAGGTAATCAGAGGGACCTTATGATACACTGAAAGACAAACGGAGAGTGAATACATATAGCTCTTCCAACTTTGTTGATAGAAGTGACAGAAATATTTGAGTGATATGCATACGTGTGGCCGAGTGTTATCGAATTTCTTCTTCTTTAAGCCAAGCCTATATGTATATACCGTCCAACACGCACGTATATACCTTTTTTTGTATTTAACTCAGACTGAAACACACTCTCCCATAGAAGGCAAATGAGAGACATTATCATTTTGCATGCGCTTATAACCCAAGCGAAGCCATAGTTTCGATTCCTTTGTACACACACACACACACACACACACACACACACACCTTCAAGTCCGGTCAAAGCCAAAGAAGACGCGATGACCGACTTCTCAAAGCAGGTGAAATGAGGCTTCTTGAGATGGGGAGGAAGGACTGTTTATTTAGATCCAACTGAACAAACTTACCCCGATCTCTAATCGGCTTTTGTCGTCCGAGTGTCCTCAGCATCCCCCAGACCTGCACCCCGCTGGCCTCTGCTTACTAATCGGCCGAAATGGGACAGCGATTCAGTGCATGCCTTACGCATGTAAATAGACGCGCGTGCGAGCATAACTCGTGCCAAATTCAAACGCAGGAAGGAAGAGAATAGCCCAGCTCAACACAAAAAAACAACTAAGACGACAGTCATGATGATCGTGATCATGATAATAATAATAATGATATTAATGATAATAATAAAAATAATAATAATAATAATAATCCAATCCTCATAGATTGGCCATGAAGCAAGTCAGAAAGTAATTGTAAGAATCTTTTCATGGAAAATTGAATTTTCTTATGCAAAACTAATGTCCAAATAGGATCCACCTTTCTCATTTGAATATTCAATTGAATTTGTTTCCTCCCTCGTATAAATCGTCGACCTTTCTTCAAATTTCAACGTGCTAATCAACTTACAGGGAAGTGAGGGTAGCTAGCCGCTCCGAGCACCACAACTCTAATTTAGTTTGATTCCTACGAAGTCAAGACTTTAAAGAAATAAGGGAGAAATATGAACACACCAGTGGTACTAAGGTAGTCAATAGGCAAAGCTGAGTGCTGTAGGTTCAAATTAGGTGGTGAAGAACAAACACTCTGCCACGATGTTTGATGCCGCACACACCCATTTGCTTTCTCCTGGTGAGAATACACTATAGAGATCACTCCTGAATCACATCAGTTTTAAACAATCCACCAAGGTCCGGTGCTACCTCAAAACATATACAAAAAAAACCCGTCGACAATAAAACCAAATCAATTTACTGGAAAAATGGGACACAAATTCAAGATTTGTGCGTCATAACCGACGGATGCTCTCTTGTGAGCCACCAGGAGGGACCCGGTCGTCATCTCGTGACAGATGGCCTGAACCCCAGCTCACGTACCCCTAACAGCCATCAGAAAGGACCCAGTCGTTACCAAGCTACTGTTCGCCAAAACCCCAGCTCATGCTCCACTAATGACAACCAGAGGAGGCATAGCTATCATCAGGTGGCATTTAGCCAGAACAAGAAGAAAATGGACAAAATAGGACAACAGGTTAGTAATGTATCACTACTTTGAAAACAAAGCGTCGTTGCAGTGCTACAGGAGAACGCATGCTCAAAATATGGGGGGGGGTCCACTATAGAGGTGTCAAATCAGCGTCTGGCTGATCAAGTGAAACAAACTGTGAAAAATAAATAGCACTCAGAGATAGAACTACAAGAGATCAGCAATGAAATAGAAAAAGAAGTGGTTTACCCGAAGAAGAACCTCTCAACACAACCAAAATAGTAAATGACAAAATTGAAACAAATCCAAACAAAAAGAAAACCCTCAAATGATAGCTTACACCGGAAAGTTTACGCTGACTCCTCAACGGACGAAGAGGATGCTCAGAGACTAACTTTAAAAGAAATAATTCGAGAAGAAAAAACGACACTGTCAACTCTTAGGGACAAGGACGGCAAGAAACTAAAAGAAGCAACCGAACATGTCAATTGCCTCCCATAGTATATTGAAACGAACAGACTACTGAGAAATGCATCATACATGAACAGACCACGTAAAACTATATGACAAACAT
Source organism: Thysanoteuthis rhombus (assembly GCA_963457665.1). Lineage (NCBI taxonomy): Eukaryota > Metazoa > Mollusca > Cephalopoda > Oegopsida > Thysanoteuthidae > Thysanoteuthis > Thysanoteuthis major. The sequence goes on along the minus strand of OY735209.1, from coordinate 66,631,727 downwards.
AAGATAAGACAAAAAGGTATCCACGAGGCAGTGGAAGTGAGTCACCAGAGGAGACGAGCCAAAGAGGCAAGACTGAAGAGATATAGACAAAGGACTTTTCAATACACATAGAACCACATTTTCCAAAACATCCCAAGAAAACTTTTAGAATTTGAACGGAGAAGGAAGATAAACCTGGATGCCACAGAAACAAAAAAACTTCTGCAACAACACATAGGGACACTTGAAAAGACACAACAAAGCCCCGAATGATTAGAGAACATGAACAAAGAACTCAAAGACAAACAATGGAAAACCAATGGCATTGAATGAAACCACATTGAAACATGCTCTCAAAAATAGCCCATTGGAAAGAACCAAAACCTGAGGGGATCCACGGATATTGGTTTGAGAAACCCACAACACTACACGACAGGCTCAACCACCAACAACGAAGTTGCCTAAATGAAGGTGGGTTCCCAGAATGTATGACCAGAGATAATTATAGACCAATCATGTGCCTACCATTAATCTGAAAAATCCTGACCTGACAGATAGTAGAGTGAATATATATATATGTATGGAAAGACGGGGACTATTACCAGAAAGAATGCAGGAGAGGAACCAAAGGGGCAAATAACTTGCTCTGCGTCGACCAGATGATCTTAAAAGAAACAAAAAAATAGGAAGAAGAATACTGCGATAAAATGGATAGACTATGAAGGAAGCATACAACATGGTTCCACATAGCTGGATACTCGAATGCTTCTGAATGTTCAAGATCAGTGAACCAGTGTTGAGATTCATAGCCAACTCCATGAAAAACTAGAAAGTAGACTTGACAGCCACAGGAGAAAACTTAGCAGAGGTAAGAGATAAAAAGAGGAATCTTTCAGGTAGACTTTCTGTTTCCATTACTATTTGTTCTAACTATGATACTACTCAACAGGATACCGAAAAATAACAAAGGATATCAATTCTCCGAAGCAAAAGGAAAAGTCAACCATCTAATGTACATAGACAACATAAAACTATTCGCAAAGAACATGGGTGGAACATTCAACAAAGAGAAGGAATACAGTGATGACATTGGGATAAAGTTTGGAATAGAAAAGTATGCAATCGTCGTAATGCACAAAGGGAAGGCTTGCAACAACAGAAGAAATCGAAATCCCAGATAGCAAAAAGATTAGAGCATTGACCACACAAGACCAATACAAATACCTGGGAGTTCTCGAATGTGACGCGATAAAACAGGAATAAATGAAGGAGAAAATAAGAAGAGAATACCTTAGCAAGATAAGGAAAATGTTAGAGAGCAAACTAAACAGCAGGAAGTTTATAAAAGGAATGAACACATTGGTTGTATCAGTATTAAGATACACAAGACCATTCCTTGGATGGACAAAAGAAGAACTCCAGTCAATGGACTAGCGAACAAGAAAGCTTATGACAATACACAAAGCCTTACACCCCAGAGATGACACGGATATACTGAGTGTGAAGAGAAAAGGCGGCAGCGGCCTCATCAGCATAGAAGACTGCATACTCACAGGGCCAGAAGGAGTCCAGAAAAGAATGTGACTGCGAAGATTGAAGACATTATCAAGAACACCCAAAGTAGCGCAACGAACAACAAAAAAGTAGAAAACGATGGAGCAGCACAGCAAACAAGGAAAGAAAAATGGAAACTGAAAAACTGTAAGGTGAATTTAAAAGACAGATATAGGATATTGCAGGCCAGAGATCATGGACGTGGCTACGAAAAGGAAACCTGAAAAGAGAAACAGAATCGCTCATCGTAGCTGCCCAAAACAAATGCATCAGGACAAATCATATTAATATTAGCGATGGCCTAACAGAGAGAAGAGGAAGGAAAGAGAAAAAACTAGAGGGAAAAACAAGGGGAGGGCTGAAGACTTGAGGAGACTTACTGTCACTTACTCTTCAGAGACAACCACCAGGCAACTGGTGTAAAACTGTAAATCACAGCACTACTGTGCACTGTGAGAGTATGGAGACCTGAGGATACTTGCTGTCTCTTGGTCTCCAGCTATGACCATCAGGCAACTGGTGTGAAAATCATTATTATTATTATTATCATTATTATTATTATTATTAATAATAATAATAATAATAATAATAATAATAATAATAATAATAATAATATGGTAGACAAGAAGAGGAAAACTTGCCAAATAGTAGACGTGGCTGTGCTTGCAGAGTGGAGAGGAAGGAGAGTGAAAAACTGGAAAAATACCAAGATGTCGCGAAAGAACTGAAGAAGATGTGGAACATGAAAGTCAGGGTAGTGCCAGTTATAGAAGGCGCACTGGGAACTGTCTCAAAGACACTAAGGGCGAGACTTGAGGAGCTCAGGATAAAAGGGAGGATTGAGACTGTACAGACCACAGCACTGCTGGGAACCGCACGAATACTGAGGAAAGTGCTAGAAATATAAGGACTTTAACCCTAAATGTTAGCAGTGGCCTAACAGAGGAAGGAAAATGAAAGCGGAAATGTGAACCACAGCACTGGCATGACAGGCGAGGGTGAGAAAAGATGTTGGCTGAAGACCTGAGGAAACTTATTATCACCCAGCCTTCAGCAATGACCACCGGGCAACCGGTGTGAAACTGTAAACCACAGTATTACTATGGTCTATGAGAATGAGGAGAGGAGGCCCGGAGACTCGAGGAGACTTGCCTTCACTCAACCTCCAGCGGTAACCCTCAGGCAACTGGTGTGGGATTGCAAAATAATAAAATAATAATGATTATACATATGGATCTATGCCAGCAGTTTGGGTTAGTGGGAAACGTAAAGATGTCATCTGATTATATCAAATATAATCAGGAGATATCTTGAACTCTCAGGTTCTAGCTGATCTCGGGTTCACGACGAAATACAAGACAACCCTGAATCAAAGTAGTTTTAACCTAGAATGATGATGAAGAAGAAGAAAAAAATGATAATTAATAATAGTAATGGTGCATATGGAACTGTGCCAGTGATCGGGTTAGATCGGGAAATGTAAAGAGGTATTACCACAAAACCGAAATCGTGATGGAAAATGAAATAGGGAAGATTTTGTGGGATTTCAGCATTCGAGCAGATCATGTGATAGAAAAGCTGATATATTGATACTGTGCAAAGACGGGGGATTATAGACATTGCTGTCCCTGGGGACAGAAGGGTGGAACAGAACGAGCAATAGAAGATTGAAAATAATGGTAAACCGAGGAAAGAATTAAAGAAAATTTTGGTGTGTGACCTATGTTGGTGTAGGTCCGATAGTAGTTGGAGATCATGGAATATCTTATAATTTGAAGGCTGGTAGAGAGGTTAAAGTTGAATAGTAACAACGAAAAACAAGGATTATAAAATTTTCCGCAACGAAATTTGTAAAAATAAACTGATCCATATTGTTGATAAAGAGTTAATCTAATTCATCAAAATCTAAAACGACGTGTTAAGAATCAAAGCCGAGAAAAAATAATATATATATATATATAATTTAGGGGGGAAAGATATGTGAATCCATAAAAGAATTGAAATCATTAGAAGGGGGAGATGGATCATGTGCTCACTTCGTAGCCGTAATATGGTATGTCGGACGGATCGTAACTGTCCAAATTAGTATCAGATTAACATTGAGAGTAGAACTCTCTTCCACGCCGTTAAAAGCCTTAGAAATAGATTTTTCTCAGAACGAAATATTCTCCGAATGCAATGAAGGTCTCAGGAATAGAAAGAAGATACATTTTTTTCTTTTGTTACAATTTTCAGATAATCGACCAAAGTAAATCTTACACCCGCAATAGATTGAGGCGTACTTTGATACAATATAAATTCTTTTTTTTCTGTCTCTTACATATATATATATATATATATATATATATATATATATATATATATATATATATATATATATATATATATATATATATATATATATTGTATCAAAATGTTTCTATTTCATATTGCAAAATAATTAATCCTAATAATGTATTAATAATATTATTGATTAAATTGAAATGAAATCAAATTATATGTTAAAAGGATAAAAACAATTTAATTTATTCTAAGCAATAACAATATTGTTTCTGTATTTAAGTCGTTTTTTCTATCATCATTTCTGTTTTAACATCAAGTGTGCAAAACTTTAATATTTGATTTGATTTCTTTCATTTTTATCGAGTTATTAGAATATGATTAAATTTTAAATTTATGTCAAGGACAGTGAATAGATAAAAACAATATCAAAGTTTAATGGATTTTTTTGTCAAAAACGGCGAATAAATGAAAACTATTTAAAAAGTGTGATTTATTCAAAGCAATAACAATATCATTTATGAACTGTTTCATTAACTGTTTGTTTTTATTTCATCAATTTTTTTAATCATTTCTATTTGTTCACCGTTTTTAATATCAAGTGAGCGAGTGTGTGAAACTTTTTAATCGGGATGACCTTCCCTACATTGAACCAACATTTTAACAGTATACTGCATCTTATGTCTTTCAATTTTTCGCTTTGATCCCAAATTAGATTTTACTCTTCGTCTTCTTTCTTTCTTTGATTATGTGGGCATAACCTTTCTCTTTACTCAATTTTTATCCCACCCCCCTCTATTTCACTGTCTTCTCTGAAGAGGAGACTCACTACCCAGGAACAAAAATCACATTGCACATTGTATCGTACATGGATATCTATGTAGACATGTAAAAGCGTATCTCCATAACCAAATCAGTTAATTCTAAATCAATATTGCTTTGGAAGTAAAATAACAAATATTCAAAATCTGTAATGGTTCAATTCGCCATGGGGCACTTGGGAAAAGCATGAATCCACCTCTTTCCACGTCAGCTATAGGTAAAGAACAAGGCAGTTGAAACCCATTATCCCTGTAAGATAGTTCATTAAAGCTTGGCAGTCGTCATAGCTTGTTCCATGCCTGGATAAAAGAAGGAGGTTGGGTGTGGGACGAGCTACTCAGTCCCATAAAAAATAACCATTTGCTATTGAAAACTGCAGCATGAAGATGGATCATTCCATTATTAAATCAAGAGGGGTGAAGAGGTAGCCATAACACAGTCGATAGTCTATTAATTAAATGGAAGAAAGATAGTGACCATAATAATGGAATAGAGAGCATGTTCTCTCCTGTTGGTAATCTTCCCTTCTTCCTTGCCTCTCTTTTTGTTTCTTTTCTTTCTCTCTTCTTTCCTATACAAAATATATTCTCTCTCTCTATCCCCCCTCTCTCTCTGTATTAGTTGTCGTTTCATTTCACTGGCAGACTTTTCACAATCCGTTCGTGCAAAATACAAATGAGACATCGGATCAGATTGCCAATCTGTGAATATACGTATCAATATATCTATCTATTAGAAACCGTCAACCAAAACTGTCCACATAGGTTCCTTCAGTTTTCAAGTTAGTCCAACTGGCTGGCTATGTATGTACCATATTTCAACATTTACTCTTTATTATGTTTAGCCCCCCCACACACACACACACACAAAATAAACAAGGTTTTTAATTGGGGTTCAATTTACAACCCAAGTTTATGCTTAATCAATCTCTTAGTTTATATAGTGCTGCATTCGCCTTCTTTTTTAAATTCAAACCTTTTTCAGTAATCACAACACAATAAAAGGCATGGGAAGTAACTTATTCATTGATCATCTATTTTAATTGATCACCCTCAACACGGCATACTTCCAATAGATGGTTTCTGTTGAGTGAGCAATCAGTCTATCTATCTGTCTATTTTCCCAGTCAACGTAAGTATACAATCAGAAGAGACATAACCGGAAACTATAAGCCATTGACTCAAATTACCATTCCATATCCTTATCCGTCAATGAATTCTTCCTTGTACCAATCTTTGTACAATCAGATCATCCATTTACCTCGATATATTTTGACATAATCAAATGAGCAGAAAAACCTTTTCCGGAAAAACATCCAACATTCAAAGAGAAGCCGATTATATTGTTGAATTAATTTTGGACGACTTTTTTTCTTCACTTCAGTTTTTTAGTCATTCTTTCTTTCAGTCACAACTCCGCTCGGTCCATTAATTTATGACAGCGAGTAGATTGAGATATAGGTAAAAAGGGGTCAAAAATTGACACAATGCTGGCTGACAATGTTTCGTCTAATCTATCCATATAAGAACCATTTATGAAAAATTCGCATATTTAATTGCAAATTCATTTTGTTGCATGACCTGTCCATTCATGTAATAACCTTCAATTCATAATGGATTCGTCCATATGAAAAAGATTAACATAGTTAAAAATACAATAGTAGGGTTGCAATGAAATGATATTATTATATTAAAATTGGGACATTTATTATTAAGTATTAAAAATAAATCATCCAATAAAATAGCTTTAGGCGCCTTAGTGCCCATCCATACATAAATAACCCCGCCATTTTTAAGGGTATGTCCTAGTAATTTTGAAAAAGAAGTTTTAATTGAACAAATGATAAAACCTCGACTTACTTAACCGAAATTCTTTGTCACAAATTCAGGTTTTCCTTGCTTTTCAAAAGCAGACTGTTCCTATAGAAAAAAAAATTTTCGTAAGCTGAAATGGGATTGAGCGAAATGCAATTACCATTAATTTACATAGAACAAAATTTTGAGTGTTTCCAGACGCTGGAAATGATGGTGATAATGGTGTATTAGGCTGAGTTGTCGAAGGTTGATGCAATGGGAAATACAGTAGAATGGGATGTAACAGAGTACACACTGCCTCTATAACGATTTGCTGCAAGAGCATTAATTTCACTCTTCGCATTTTTCCGTAAAAGTAATTAAGTGTTGTTAAGCAAACATTAGAAAAGCAGGATATACTTGTATTGATTTATTCTATTAAGCGATTGCGATTATTTTGATATTGAGCAAGATATTTTACTTTTCACCATCACTGAAGTCAATCTATATCTCTACGTATAAAAGCTGTTCTGCTGATGACCCTGAAAAAAGGCTGGATTTCATGCGAATGAGGAAATGATCCCAGGAATTTGATATGATCAAGAGTTAGTTTGAACTATTACTATTAAAGGTTGATGACAGAGAGGAAACACTTATCATGTGGGTCGTTCACGTGAAGAGTTACGAAGTGAGAAGGGAGACAACTCTGTCAATTTGTCCAACGGGAAAATTGAAGGCTCGAACTACATGTTCAGGGCCATCATAGTTATTTTCTAATTATTCACAAGACTTGCAACGCGTGTAATGCAGACTTCTGATAACGCTTTGACTCCAACCATTACGACACGATACGTTCGTGTTTTATATCTTTAAAGCCTCTAATTCTGACGTTGGGATACTTCGGTTAAATGTCCACAAAGTGGAATCCGCTTTCCTTGGTCGATTTTTTCCTTAAGTGACCAGTGAGAAGTACCAATCAACACAGTGCCGTAATAGTGAAACTATCTATCTCTTTGTTATAAAAAAAAGGCAAAATAATTCCACAGACGTCTTGATTGTGACTGACGTTCTCATATGCAAGACGCCAATTCAGTCATCCATACCTCGAGTAAAATGAAACCGAGTTTCCCCCTTCAATAGTCCTCCTTATCCGCGGTTTACATTTTAGAGCTCTCCTCTTATCTTCACTTTCCCTTTCAGTGATAAGAGAGCACATCAATAGAATTCTGTTCTCGTTTTAAATACTCTTAAATGATTTATTATACCAACGTACTTCGGCTTGATATGACGATCGTGAATTGCTGCCAGCTTAAATTATCCCCGAACGATCTTCGGTGAGGAGATGGGACTTGCAACGAGACATATTAGGTGAAACGTCTGTCCTTTAAGAAACACTCTCAATGGCCGGTGACGATGTCCTGGCTTATAATGCAAGCGTCAGCTTAGTGATCCTTGCAAGTCTCCAGTCTGGTCAAGACCAGGACTTCATACCTACGTGACAACACTCATGTAATGTAAGATCACCGGAGGAATACCCGCGCTCTAATCACATTGTATTTGTGTACTAAATTAGCTACCGAGCGGACAGGGAAATCTGTCCCAAGGAAGAGTTCTCTTTGCTTATACCGGGAATCGAACCCTTCTGTGTATGAGGCAGACGCGCTAATGATTACACAATCCTAACAGACGGGGTGTTAGGGGAGGGTAAAAGTATATAATTCTGGGGCGGGGCGCCAAAGCGTATATTTTGAATATATCAGTGTACTACACGATAGTCATCCTACCTGCCATTAGTAGTGTAGGCAAGTACGACCCACTGTACGATCCAGATGTCAGATGATGAAAGTGACTGTTGACAGAGACGCAAGACCTGATCACGATCCACGTGATAGAATGAGAAACAGCGGATAATGACACATTATTTCTACATGGGAAAACGTCAAGTTGGAGTTACATAAAACAATTGTACTGCACCATTATCGTTTATGAACTATAGGGTTCAAATTTTCAAAACCACGGTGAATTGGCCTGATCGCGGGGGGGGGGACTGTTTTTCTGCTCCCCAATGGACGTCCATGATAAGGTTCATTTGAATCAATATGAATGTTTTATTCAATACTTTATGACAAAATGGTGGTTGATCAAGCGAACGCAATTTGTGCTGGAAAAGCTGTGGAAGGGGTTGGAGGTTATTTGAAAACGCCCTGATGGAGGTGGCCCACAAAACTCCATGATAAATAAACTACTATCTACAGACAAAATTCACTTAATGCTGGAAGGGACCCCTCATGGGAACAAGCCCACCCGTCGGACACCAAATCTTTAACTACGCATCTGGGCTATGATTACCTATCTATCTATCTATTGGATGTCAGTCATACGTCCCATCAGATAGATAGATATGAATAGACTGAGATAGATAGGTATGAACAGAGAGAGAGAGAGAGAGAGAGAGAGAGAGAGTGAGAGAGAGAGTGAGAGAGAGAGAGTGAGAGAGAGAGAGTGTGTGTGTGTGTGTGTGTGTGTGAAACAGAGAGAGAGAGAGAGGGGTGGATTGTAAGTTTTAGGCATTCAAGTAAAATTGTTTGATGACACAGTCGCATTTGACTAAAAGAGGGACGAATCTGAGTGGGCGTCTTGTATATAAAACTTCAGCGTCGATCAAAACAACCGAGCGAGTGATTTATCGTCCATTTTATCTGACGAATAACAAGTTCGGCGAGACGCTATAGACACGAGCTTCAGCAAACTTTCTCATCAATAACGCTTTAAGAACGATCTTCATAATACCTGTGGCTAAACTTATTGACAAGAGACCATCTCAACTAACAATTTGACTGGTGGCTATCTCCTCAAACAATTACTGTATACATTAGTTTATTGGGCAATAGGGGGAGGTTGACAAAGTAATAATAACGTTTATTGCAAAGGTAGACAACATCGTTTTTTTACTTTCTATACATAAGTTGAGCTTTCACGTTATTTATCAGTTTAATAGCTTGACCTTCTTTCTCAGTATCTAACAATCTATGTGTGTATACTAATAAATGATTGACTCTTTATGTCTGCATCGATGGGCGATCTTTCTCTGTCTATATCTATGTATCTAAAAAGCTATGTATCCATTAATATATGTAACAGTTTATCATCTACAACTACTACTACTAATGATAATAATAAGAACTAGCCATCACAATCATTTTGAACAACCGTAGCGTCAAAATTTGAAGTCATGTAAATGAGAAATCCTTTGAAGAATAAATGTGGTCAGAATGAATTTTATTTATGACATCACTGGCTTTTTCCACAGGGAAATATCTAGAATAGAGTAAAAACATCTAGAATAATCTAGATTCTGGAGAATGTAGATTTTATTATTTAAACCCGTCAAAATGAGGCAAATAAAAGGTCGAAAAGACGTTTTTTCCTAAAATCTAAAAACATCATTTTTAGAAAGAGTCTAGTGGAGTACTGATGCCAATTTTCAAGTCTGTAAGCCAAACGGTATGGCCAGGAGCTCTGGAATAAACACATAAGAATACAAATATACGTACATATAGAAAGGGATAGAACCCTTGGCTATCTTTGGTGGCTACGGTTCAATTTCTGGATATTGTAATAATATCTATTCTGAGTTTTTATTTAACGATAATCAAGGCATGATCCTTGAAAATTGATATCACTAATAATAAAAATGAGTTATTCGTGATATTAGGCTTAGCTTTATACATCACACGACCAAAAATGGAGGAATGCAGCGGGAAGATTGTGTTACGTCAATATTCCAAGTGAGGGAGGCATACCTGTTTGCTTCGGAAATCAGCATCCAAAATCTATGCTTTTATGTGGATCGAACATCGACCACTTGTACCCGTAAAAAAAACACAGCTACCATTGCTGCAAAGCAGGTCACAAATAAGCTATTTTCTTTAAATTACGAAATTTTGGAAATATTTATCTGAGCACGACGATAACACTTTCTCTTATTCCTTGATAGTACGTGTTATTTTCTAATTATTTATGCTGAAAGAGTTCAGAAAATGTTAATTATTCTAGTCAAACTTGGATTTTACGGTCAAGACAGTGAAAATTGATTTGAGAAATCTCCGTCTGTGTGTGTGTGTGGCTGAAATAACTTGGCAACTGGCCATTGTACGATGTTGATATTCACCAAATATGTTGGTGGAGATTGTTGCGTCAAGTGCCGTGGTTATGGCGTGATCTACGTCTCGAATCATTTCGAAATAGTAGAGAAGAGAAAGAGAAACTGAGAGAATTTTTTTCTTCTTCTTACAAGAGGGTGGAAGAAAGGAAAAATCTTTCTTTATCTTTCTATGCAAGAGTGAAAGAAAGAGGATGTTTATCTTTTTACGGGAGAGTAAAAGAAAGAGAAATGATGTTTCTTTTTACGATAGAGATGAGTAGATAGAGACTCTTTCTTCACATACCCCTAATTTTTTCTGCCACCACATCCCAATTTTTTCCATAGTCTGAAGAATAATCAATTCTTTTTTCAAGAGCAATTTATATATACCAGCAGAAATTCTATTCTAACTTGAACTTTAATTTCAATTTTTGATTAAAACTAAAATATAACAAAACTTCGAAATCTGTGAACAGATTTAAAACAAATATATAACCGCAATGTCTATACACCAATTTAACTTGAAGCCTCCTTTTAACATTTGCCCTTCCTTTTTGGACTTTATTATTAAACCGCCTTTTAAAAACAAATTGCATTTAACACTGGCTGATTCCCACCTGTATTATATATATATATATATGTTTAAATTTTTTTTACGTGACTTTTATGGCAAGTAGCTCCTAACACCAGAAGGTCCGACACCTTCCAAACACTCTTTGAATGGGTATGTCTTAGTATTTTCAATTGGAAAACAGCTGAATTAGCATCAGATAAAGTAAGAAGAACAATTACGTATGAATATCTCTGTCCTGGTGACGGAAGCAAAATTTGAATGGAACAATGGCCATTTTCTATGCTTTTTATACATAAGTAGAGAATAACACTCACTGCCAAGGAACAAAAATCGTGTAGCACGGTGTAATGAAAGGTGGTAAAACACCCAGGAGTTATTGTTAAAAGACATAAAAATTACAAACGAAATCAAATCAAATCAGATTGTTTTTTGGTAATCACAGGATATAGTCACGTATCCAGAAGGGTTGGTGTCCACCCGACCCTGTACGGACAAAACAGACTTTTTTTTTTTAATCGTCTAGATAGAAACATTTTATTATCATCTTCATCACCATCAGTTTTTTTTTTTTATTGAGAGTCGCTGGACATGGACCTTCCCCTAGATACGCCAGACCTCTCTATCATAAACGTCGCAGGGCATATACTTTCTGAACTTGTTGAGGTTATCTCTCCATCTTATATTCTGCCGGTCTCGGTTGCGCGTGTGATATCTGGGAATGAGTGGTAATTTTTAAATGATTGAAAAAAAATACAAATAATCCAAATTAACCATAAATTATCCTTTAAAAACCAAAAATAATATTTTGTTTTTCCACTGATAGAGTAAGTAAAATGTCTTCCGAAGTATACTTTATATCTTTTCTACTTGTTGTTTCGGTGGTAAACTACTTTCAATTCTTTATCCTTACTCTATTGTTAATTCTTGTGCTAAAAAACTACAACTCAAATGTAAGTGTAAAATATCGGATCACATTTTATTTTCTTGTTTTTCATGAGGGAAATCTGTTTTCTTCTTCACGTATTTATTCGTAAAAATATTCCTCCCTTGAACCAACCCCTGCTCTAAATCCTGGATCCATCCCTAGAATAGATTTCAATTTTTGAAAGACGTTCAATTGTATATTTCATAAACCATTTGCCGAGGATCGATTTTTCAAGATTTTTCCATTTAAATGTTTGAAGATTCCTTTTTAGAGGCGCCTTCACTTCTTTATGAGTGGTTCTGTCCGTTCGTCTGTCAGTCGGAAGGCGTGTCCACGTATTGCTTCTCAGCTGTTTTAAGTCAGATTTACAAGACACTTGATAGAAATTTGTCTGTCGATAACCTAGAAAAGCTTTCCGCTTAGGGTCACAAGATCTGACAATAATGGCGTTTAAATTATATGTTTTAAAATCAATTAGAATCGATTTTCTCAGCTCTGTCCGCCCATCTGTCGGTCGGTAGGTCTGTCTCCATTTTTCTTCTCAGCTGTTTCGAGTCAGATTTACTTGAAACTCATGTAGAAAGGTGTCCTGTGATAAGATGCTTCTTACCTAAAAAAATCTTCCACTCAAGGTTACTTGATCTGGCTGTGATGGCATTTAAACTTTACTTGTAGAGGTACCCAGCGTTGCACGTGTGTCAGATATATAAAAGCATTCATTTTCTGCTGAACTAAAATGACCTTACAGAGAGCAAGTTTTCATGCAATTCTTTTTGCAAATAATTGTATGTGCAAATATTTTATTTGAATGCACGTACATGTGTGAAGTTTTTTTTTCCAGGCTTCTATGATGCGTGAAGCTTTTTGAGACCGTGTTTACTGCTAATAATCAAGTGGGTCCTTCTGCTAGTTGTAATTTATTGAATGGAAGAAATACTAACTTGAATTTTTTGCTTTCTCCATTTCTTTTTAATTCTAAATTAAAACCTGAAACAGAAATCAAGAAAACAATTTTTTCAACGATAAGAGCTCTTGGGTAGACAACATTTCCTATACTGTGATTCTGTGCTCGGATGAAAAGCTGCCCGCCTAACCCAACAGGTGAGCATCCAACGCAGAGTTTGCCATGAGAGAAACATGGACATGTCAGATCATCTCCTGCAACCTTGAAAGACTGTCTCTGCAAAGTCAAATTGAGTCCCAAAACCAATAAAAAAAATAATCTAAAAAAAGGAAGAATGTTATTAAAACGTTGCCTTTTTATTCGTAAAATCTTGCAAGAAATCATTTTAAAAACTTATAAAATATAATTTTAAAAATGAAACCTAACTAGCAATATCTAATGTCTAGACGTAAAATGTCTTAGTATCATAAATATTTAATTATAGCACATGGCTTTTTTCACTTGTAAAATTATTGTCAGAAATCATCTTAAAACAGGAGTTGAACTACCTACGTTGATGCTATCACTTTCTGTGTTTCAAAATTGTAATTATTGCACGTGGCTTTTTATATGTCAAATTGATTTTAAAAATATTAATTATAAAAAACCTAAATAGCAATATCTAATGTCTATACTTGAAAAAATAATTAAAATGTGGCTTTTTTATAAGTAAAATTGAGTAAAAAGGTAACAAAAACAGAAAAATACAATGGAAATAGTTTAAACTAAATAATGTAAAATACCATGTAAATAATGTAAACGAAATCAATATCCGATGTGTAGATGTAAACATGGAAAACTGAGTCAAAGAAACCTAAGTAGAAGTATCTGATGTGAAGACGTAAAAGTATGATTAGAGAGACATAATCTAAACATTAAATTGTGAGGGACTGCCCTTGTCAAATATTTGAAACTGCAGGCGGCAATTATATTTGTAAAATTCAGTCAAAAAAGAAGAAAACGTATCTAATATAAAAGAAATCTAAATACAAGGCCACGGAAAGATTAAGCTTCAGAAAAATACGTACATTCTTGGTTTCGGTACTTGAAAAATACAGGATTGATTAGGATACGATATAGCAAATCAGGAAGTAGGATGCGATTATGTTAGATACATTGTGATAATCTTTTAGGCCGCTTCTGATAAAAATTTGATTTTTCTACCCTCTCCAATTGAAGAGTGCATAATTCTATGAGAAAACGTTTTTAGAAACATGTAAATACAGGAATAGAATCATCTTCCTCAATTCTTCCGTTTCCAGGTAAAAAAAAACGCCTAAACAAAAAGTTAACGTTGGGAGGTCTGAACCGGGTTTTTTCTGTTTATGCCTCATCGTAGGGTGCATCAGGACCCCGGTTACAAAAATGATGGAGATTCATTGAGAAATATTTCAAAACAAACAACCAAACTTTTATGCTTATTATGTAGACGATTCAAATTCAATTTTTTTCAATTGTTTTAAGTCAGACTTGCTTGAAATTTGATAGAAATGTCTTCCTTGATAAGATGTTTCTTATACTCAGGATCAAGTGATCTGGCAATAATGCCGTTTAACCTTTATAGTAGACGCCTCGTTGAACTTTCGATTCTTGTTATCTGATTTTTTTTGTTTCGTTTTTGTCATTAGGACTTCCAATCTATTCCGAGATTGATAGAATATTCATTATTCAATTTTCAGTGATTGATTAAATCAATTTAATCATAATTTCTTTGAAACACTTTTATTTAAAGCTCCATGACAAATCTCGAAATAGAGGCATTTGTTAATACTGATGATTCTAAATTTAACATCCAGCGTGGATCTAGTTGGTGGTCAGGACCCCCTGCAGGAGCGAAGCACAATTTAAGATATGTTTTGAGAAATATGTTGACAGAGAAGTGTTATGAATAATAACCGCAAACATTTTCAAGTAATCAAGAATCAACTTAAAAAGACAGAGTGTTAAAGAGATCCTAAAACTTTGCCTTTATAGCTTAGGACCGCTTTAAAACTTTCCCGGAAGGAAAGTTAATGGTTTTATTGAGATTTGCCTCTGCTATTGGCATTAGAAGTATGCAAGGCATTGGACCACTGGCCAACAATGGGCATAGCACTTGAGATACACAGCCTGCGCTCTAACACGGGAACTACACTTTTATCTTAAAGTATATATTGAGAGGTTCCATGATGTCTGTATATATCTAAAGAACCCAAACATAGATGCAGTCCAATCAAATTTGACATGCCTACACAATGAATACGGGGGATCGTTTTGAATGAAAACGTTTTTTGAGAGAAAACCTTTCTTAAAAGATATAGAGCGGAGTTCTATTTTCACCGTAAATGAAATCCGATGATGCCATTTTCATAAACTACAAAGCTAGGAAAGTTACGTGTCCAGTTTTGCATCAGACGCACTTTTTAAATTGAACAACTACTTTAGAGCTGATCCACTCACTTCCAATTACATACGAAAATAGGAATAATAAGCTACAGGGCGGAAGGTCATTTTCCAGAATTTTTTTCTTTTCATAAAACTGAATACCTCGAGATTTTTACTATTTTTTTTTTCGTGTTTTCTGGGTGTTTCATCCTTCCGAGTAAGGAATTTCAGTTTTTTCTGAACATTTTGTTATAGGAGTTCGGCTCGAAAACCTGATTTTTCAAAAATTTGAAAAATATCATTTATTCATTTTACATGTTTTATTTTTCTTTCCGTTTATATCACTTATTTAAAGAAAACATCAAGATATCTCAAATCACAGAAAAATTGGCTGACGTCAAGATTTGCGACGTAATAATGGACTTTGTCTTATACTTCTTTTAGTTCATATGACAATTGGGTACAGTCATACAAAGTTTCTGGCCTTCTCTATTTTGGTTCGTGAAAAATTGGGGGGCATTTCTCATCCCAACCCCGTAGCTTCCGGAACTCGAATTATCCCTTAGCTACTAGGGCTACGATTTTGGAATTCCAAAATTAATGGAAAAATAAGAGGAAAATGTTTTGCATCAGACGCATATTGTAAATTGGACCCCCAGTTTCGAGGCAAGCTACTCACTTGCAATTACATAAAGACATAGGAAAATGTTAGGATTTCAAAATCCCAAAATTATTGGAAAATAAGAGGAAAAGTAAGGGTCCAGGACACATAATACACACATGGTCCCCGTTTTCATTTGATTTTTTGCTTTGAACTTTTAAATATTTTACATTTTGTTACTCATGGTTTTTAATGTGGTCAAGATTCGTTTTGAAGAAAGTTATTTTTCTTCAGAAACTAAAACTCTTTTGCAGAAACTAAGGTCAGATTCAGGTAAAGCCGTTCATTCTGCTAAAGGAAATATATTTTTATAACGATTTCTATCACACAGATAAAACAAATATTTTCTATGCTTTAGTTCATTGTGACGTAACTAGAAATTCGTATAGGTCATGATATTTTTTTATGGAGATGAATAATATGACTTTCACATAAGAATTCTTTTGTATTTTCTTGTTTATTGGGCGAGAAAGGATAACCTTCAATTTTTTCGGAATAGCCTTCATTCTTTGCAAAAGTCATTATTGTTCTTTTCATGATTTATTAGTAAGAAGCATTGTGTTGTTTTCAACCACACATTTGAAGAAAAAAATGTTCGTCGTTTCTTTCTTTATTTTCCCCCAGTCTGATTCGTTGACGAAAATGAAAATCTGCGCTTTTCCTGTTTGCGGATCTAATGCAACGACGTCATGAAGAATAAGGACCCTTTTATTCTTTTGATGTCAGTTGCGATAATCAATTGGTAAAGGCCCCGGATTTTCCTTTTTTAATGCTTCATCCGTGTCAATCACGATAAAGATTATGTATTTATGCAAATGTCCTTTCGAAGGGAGTTAGTGGATAGCGTCTCTCCCAATCAGCTTAAATGGAAGAGTAGCTTTCCTGTCGCCAAGATGCAGGATTGACGTATTAAGATCCCTGGCCTTCGGCTGACCCATTTGAACAAAGTTTCCATTTTCTCTCTCTCTCTCTCTCTCTCTCTCTCTCTCTCTCTCTCTCTCTCTCTCTCTCTCTCTCTCTCTCTCTCTCTCTCTGACCATCAATCTATTTATTTGGCTCTCTCCATTTCGGCGTGCGTTTACAGAAAACAACAACAACAACAACGACAACAACAAAAAGAAAAGAAACGAAAATTGTTTTTTTAACGAGAAAGCAAGAATTCAGTGTTTGTCTTTTGAAAACTGAATCGAAATTAGGCTATACATCTATTCAAATAAAATAAATGGATAAGCACACACTCACGCCACTACCCATCACACACACACACACACACACACACACACACACACACACACACACACACATATATATATATATATATATATATATATATATATATATATATATATATATATCCGGGATTAATATTGTCAATTCGTTCCGAACTTTTCCATACCAAACAAGACCACTCATTTGAATATCTTATGATAGATCAATGTGTTTTTGCGGTCAGTTTATACTTAGTAACATTGATTTGTAGGCTAGCTGAGTATGTGTGTATTACGCGTACAGGCCGTATCGATAGAGGTATCTATATTAACAGATACTTATTTCAAATTGGTAATTGTGTTCAGCAGAATTCACGCTTGTTTCTCAAACCTTTTTTACAGTTATCACTGCCCAACAAAGGGGAAAAGAGTAACATAATGATTTATCGTTCCTTCTTCCAATTGTTTTATTGATCACCCCCAACACGACATGCTGCCAAAAGACATTGGTCGCACAACGGTTTCTATTGAGTGATAAACAGTTTTCATTGTGTTATCATTTATTTAGAAGGAAATAAAAAATATCAATTAAAATAAACAAGAAGGAAAAGGCTGAATAAATTCTTTAAAAGGTATCCTTCTAATTTCAGTAATACCTTGAATAGTGCGGTTTTGATTTTGGCTTTTTTGATGTTTATAATGATGAGATCTCGAACAGTGTGTTTAAATAGTAATTTTCAAATAAATTAACCATACTAATCAAGGTATACCCGTGCCTATAAATTAATGAGTCGTTATCGGCTACTTAACCTTTGCCAATTATTTTCAGGATATCCCCCATACACAAAAACGTATATGTATGTATGTGTTATATATATATATATATATATATATATATATATATATATATATATATATATATATATATATTGCGTATATATGCATGTTTTCAGTTATTATGAACAATGTCATTGGATTTGAAGATAAATTTAGAAGGCTCTATAGATATGATACATGTGTGTGTATGCACAAAGGAGGTTTGCAATACTTTATGCAACTACAAATATTAATATACGCTCAGACAATATATATATATGTGTGTGTGTGTGCGTGTGTGTATTTATCTGTAAGGCATCAGTATTTATCAAGATAAAATTAAAACTTTGATATTCTACAATTGTTCAAAGGAGGTTTTCCTCTTGTGAAAGAATTTCAACTTGTTAAAATCGATTGGGTTTCTCGAAAAAATTGATTGTCTGCTATAAAATCTATGCGAATAATAATATGCATTCTCTCATATATATATATATATATTTATTATTATGTCATCCACAAACAGCTATTTCGATGTATTACATCTCTTCACTGTGACAATAGACTTTCCATTATCCCATCCAGTACTGCGATGCAGAATTGAAACCTTCACTTCAGACCCGTAGGCCGATACTCTACCTCTTGACTACGGAACTGGACAAGCTGAATTTTAGCGATATATTTAAATTACACAGAAATCCTTCATCCACCAGAGTGCTCAATTCCTATAGAAATGCATATATATAGAGAGAGTATGTCTGTCTGTCTGTCTGTCTGTCTCTCTCTCTCTCTCTCTCTCCCTCTCCCTCTCTGTCAAGAACAAGTTTTTGATGATTTCTAAGAATGTCACATACGGTTAAGAAGATAACCATCCTTCACATTTACGACAGATTCTCAAACAAAATCATTCTTTAGATTTACCTTGATTTTTTGCTCAATCAGTCTTTCTCTAAAGTTTCATAATGAGCAAATATAAATGCTTTGCTGCGTAGATACTTTTATTTTTTAAGATATCTTATGCTTTATTTAAAAGAAGGCAAACTAATTCGTGATTCAGAGAGAATCACCCACGTGACCTTCGAATGCTCAGTATCCACGTTGAAGATAAATGATTTAGATACACCAAGAGATCAAACAAACTTTGAAAGGTTCGAAGCTGCTATGTCCATCAGTCGCCAAAAAGTAAGGTTCAAGAAATTTGTTTATGACCAAATTACCCTCAAATTCCCTATTAAGACATATAATCCCCGCGGGGTCTTCTCACTACCTAAAGATTCCAGGATTTACCCACCTAAGCGAATATCCTGTGTGCGTATAATGGAATTACGAATATAAATCTAATTTTTTTAGGAAGGCACAAAAATACATTTGCATATAATTAGGCTTTTAATCAATATTCCTCGCGGAACCCCTAGTGACCATTAGGGTTCCGGGGAAGTCCAGTTGAGAAACGCTGATATATATATATATATATATATATATATATATATAGAGAGAGAGAGAGAGAGAGAGAGAGAGAGAGAGATAGAGATAAATAGATAGATTGTTATACTACAGTGGGTGTCAGTTATATAAGAGAGAGAGAGAGTTTGAGAGAGAGCGAGAAAGAGAGCGAGAGAGAGAGCGAATGCGTTCATGTATATTTGACAGTAACAAAATCCAGCGAAACTGTGATCGATGGATTGATAGATGTGACAGACTGATATACATAGAGAGACAAGGAGAAAGGTATTGAGAGTGTGAGCGACAATGTGTCTTTGACAGAAATAAAGCCCTGCAAATCTCTGAATGTCTGCGAGAGAAGTGTCTTCTTTAGAAAACCGTATTCGGTGACAAAACATGGTTCTTTTCGTGTGTGAGTTTCGTGATATTCACATTGAAATTCTGGTTGGGATTTCTTTATGTAAACCCTCACTTGTGTTGTTTTATGAAAAAAAATGTTGGTAAAGGCTTTTTGAAAAACATTTTCCTGCCAATCAAACGTAGATTGAACGTGACAAGAAACAGAAAAACCTATACATAAACCAAACACGTAACCACACATAGAACTGTAAATTAAATAAATAAACAGATCTGGTTAGTCACTTGTACGTGACCAACGTCTTCTGTTGATTGTCTCGCGGGTTAACAAGTCTTAGATATTAACAGTCGTTTACCATACAGATAAATGCACAAGAACTTATGCCATTCTAATGAATAAATACATCTAAGCTATATATATATATATATATATATATATATATATATATATATATATATATATATATATATATATATATATATATATATATATATATATATATATATTCATTATGTGTCCCTTATGAATGTTGCAGTAATCATCTTCTGAGGGAATAGTGGTCATGATTTGCTTTCACTTTCACTATCGACCTTTTGAAGTTCGTTAACGGATATTCCCCAAAATCTGACAGATTTTTTTCGCTACCAAACGCCGCGATGCTAAAACATTCTGAACTTTCCAAATCATCACGCCGCTTTTTTCATGTGGTCTCGCTGGATCCTTGTTATGAGTTACGATCTCCAGTGGCTATCTGATATTCTTGTAACATGGTATGCCCATCGCCATGTAATTTTGATTACTGCTTTTAGGTTATCTTTTTTGTGTTCAGATAATTACGTATTTTCAAAAAGAGATGCAAACAAGCGACAATGAAGTTCAATTATATATTACTTATAGATAATATAATCACAATTATTATCAATAACAGTAGCACAACGGGAAGGCAAATTTTCGATTCCTCGTAAAGAAAAAAGTTTGATTTTTTTTCTGTTTGTTCCCCAAAGTCTCTATCCTCAATGGGTTTAAACTTTACTAAACACTATAAACGTCACATTGCCAGACAGAGCAGATGATGAACTTAATCGAGGCGTCGTCTTGCATCACTTAATCGTGGTCTTCCTTAATTAGTTGGCTTATAATTTATAGCAGTGAAATACAAAAAAAAAAACTTTCCGAACAACCCAATCTATATAGGGACTGTTTTATGATCTTTCCATGTTTAGCATATTTTCATTCGACCATCCCACTTTTTCATCTATCATTGATTTTAAATAATTATTTCTTTCTAATTAAATCAACTTTGTTCGCTGCTTTTTTTTAATTACTCAATAAAACTACACTTAACCGAAAGCTCGAGTGTTAGCTGATGGGAGAGTATTTCGTATACAAGGTGTGCCACCCACATGAACAGCCCAATGTCTAATTTGGCCGATTTATCGCTGTGGATATCGTTCAATAATTGCCGGGCTCCCAACGACGCTTTACAGACGTGAGAAGCCTCGTGAATTACAAACAATTAGCGCTGGTAACATTAAACATCAGAACGGAAAAAAAAGAAAGAACGAAAGAAAGAAAGAAAGAAAGAAAGAAAGAAAGAAAGAAAGAAAGAAAGAAAGAAAGAGAGAGAGAGAGAGAGAGAGAGAGAGAGAGAGAGAAACCACAATTATTCTCTGAACAACTTTAAGTCTTGAAGATAGAGAAAGTCTTCTGAAAGGTGGTGAGGAAATAGAATCTGGTCGTTCATGACAAGAGCTTTCACGAGGTTTATAGAATGTTCATTTGAGGTTGATTAAGTCAGCCTTCTTTACGTTGGCCCCTTTGCTTCACCGTAGAGACAAATAATGACCCCATGGGACACGGTGAGCCACTGTCACGGTTTGATTGCACCTTGATTTTATAAGTTTTCTTTATCTTACATCTATTTTTGGGCTCTCATTAATTGCTTACTTTCTTAGGTGGAAATAGGTGTTACCTGTCCAGGTACATACACATAGATAGGCTTTCACCCACAGATCTAGGTATAAATATTTATGCATGGATTATCTATAATTCTACTAGTGTAAAACCTGTAAAAATGACCGATTCATTCATATATATATATATATATATATATATATATATATATATATATATATATATATATATATATATATTGAGTAAATCTCATAACGTAGGGATCTTATGAAGAATTTTCACTGAGTGAGAGGCCCCAATTGCCATAAAATCTTTTAGCGATGTATAGATTTACCTTGTGAGAAAAAAAAAAAACAAAAAAAAAAACGAATTTTCATTAGGCAATCCTTTCTATTTATAATTATCTAATTTTTTGCGGACGGACATTTGGTGATTTTTTCATTTGATAAGATTATTCATTTATTTATTATATAACTTACATATTTATTTATGCTTATACATTATGTCGAAATTAATTAGTACATTGCAAATTATTCACGAGGTTACTATTAAGGTTGTCGGGGTCTAATTTTTTTATTGGGGACGATAATGATAGAGGATATAAAATTGTATTATTTAGAATAAAATCATTAGAATTCATTAGAATGAAATAAGCTCTCCTGTTAGATAAATTTTGTGAACATGCAAGACTTGTTACTTTAGTTCAGTTGGTAAGAGAAACGGCTAGCATTCACTTAGTTGTGATTTCAAATTTGTTATCTGCTGAGGATTGTTCTTGTTGTTGTTCTTGTTTCAGTATTAAAAAAAAGTCGCTGGTGTTTCGCAAAACCAGAGATCACTCACTCTGCCAACGTCACTGGTGATATCAACTCCAAACCTCTGGATATATGTGTGTTTGGCTGGTTATAAATGGATGAAGAGGGGAACGAATGTGTATCAGTGGGTGGACAGTCTATGTCCAATAGAATGTGATGATTATAAAGGCACCTACAGAACTGTCTTCCACATCATCACATGAGACAGTATAATATAAATATACATAGAGAGATGTATGAATTATAAATTGCATTATATTATACATTAACTTATTTGGAATGATCCCCCGTCGTTACACGGTTAATATATCACTCAATTTAGACAATGTAAATAGAATAAATGATCAAAGAAAATGGGGCCAAAGAAAGTCGAATCTGCCACCAATAGGGTAGCCGCTTCAACGTAATGATGCCTTTACCATTAAGCTGAACAGTTCGCTCGTAATGCATAGGCCAAATAACTACTTTCAATCCAAATTTTCATCTCGTTTATTCTCAGTCTATGCGTCTCTTTCAAGGCGACACTTATGTATCTAAGAAATTGATTTATTTGGTATGCTCATTCCATCTCTCTCTCTCTCTCTCTCTCTCTCTCTCTATATATATATATATATATATATATATATATATATATATATATATATATATATATATATACATATATATATATATATATATATATATATATATATATATATATATATATATATGTATGGAATAAATAAATAATATATACTGATAAAGGTCTTGCGAGATGCTCAATAGAAGCCGTCACGTGACATGCTTTGTTGGGGCAATCCATTAAAAAAGAGGTGATCAGTGAAATCGCTTTTCGTTTGGGAAGTGAACACTGAAAAAATTCTCAATTTTCAAAAAAAAACTAGTGGGCACACACTACGGGATCAATTTAGCATAAACTTACATTGTAACTAGAATTCCAAATCAAAACCTATTCTGGGTGGGATTTAATATATATATATATATATATATATATATATATATATATATATATATATATATATATATATATATTTATATATATATATATATATATATATATATATATATATATATGTTAATGTATATGCGCATACGAATAATTGTGATCTCCATAAATTAATAACCGATCATTAGTCGGTTATCGAGGCTGAATTCTCGTTAGTGCCACTTACGTAGGTCTCAAAAAAAGGTGAATGTTTTTAGAACATTTAATGATATTTGTTTCTGGTGTTATTGATCATTTTGTGGTTGTTTGAAGAATTTCTAAGTTGCTATTATGGTCAGGGCGTCCCTAAGGAGGTGTCTTTGCACTCCTCGGAAAACTGCGACAATTCATTGAATCTGTTCATTCAATCTCACCATTTACCATAATAAAGTAATATAAGTAATCTACCCCGCCAAAAAAAATCATTGTAGAATTAATATTCCAGAATTTATAAATTATTCTTATTGCTATTCTAAACAAAAAACAAAACCCTCCGATGCAAACAACAGAATTGAAATTCTAAAATCACTTTCCGATTTCAAAACATTTGATTCGTTTGGGCTATCCATAAAGAATTTTAAAAAATGTACTCTGATCTCCAGTCTGCACTCTCCCAGGAAATACATTATTTTTGTGTCTAACAATCCATGGAAAACTGATCACCCTTATGATAGTACAATTGTAAATGAAGAGCAAGCCTTTTCCCCGATATATCCTTTGGCACCTGCTAGAAAAGTGGCTAGAAATCGTCAATGAATAAATTAAACTGCTGAGCGCGAATCTGAGTTGGAAAGCGGAGAGATTATTTGTCCTCACGTTCGGCCCATTTTTCTTCAACTGATTATAAGCGACAAAAGTGATCTTTTTATACTCAACAATGAGTGAATGTATAAACTCAAAATAGCTAGACTGATCGTCAAAGGTATGGGCACGTAATTATATAATAAGTAAACATGGACTATTTCTCTCTTTCTTTCTCCCCCTCTCTCAATCGGTCTGTGTACAAGAATATACGAAAGCAAATGATTCTATTGGATTCAACACATCTATCTCAAACTTTCTGTCACCTCCTTTCTTTCCCCATACATTTATATTATATTTTAACAGCAATATTTTTTCAAGCAAGCTTCACTAAACTTTGTCGGTTCAACCTTTTTATTAATCTTAAATGTTTGCAAATGAGCTGGATTACAAGAATGAAAGAACTGTCTAAAATTCTTGCTGTAGTCCTTCAAGCGCTTTCAACCGTCATCGGTCATTTTCAAGAGTTATTACTCCCTCTCTCTCTCTCTCTCTCTCTCTCTCTCCATATATATATATATATATATATATATATATATATATATATATATATATATATATAGTGAGGAAGAAGTAATGAGTGATGTACACAAAAATAAAGCTGGAGTTGAAAATGAAGGCAGATCGATGTATAATCGACTTATATAGATAGATGAACAGAAACTAAAAAAGAACTCAGAGAGCGTATACCTCGGTCAACTCAATCGGCAATTAAAACTGGAAGAAAGAAATGTGTTCATTGTTAGCCACGATGCAGGGGAAATGATTGTATGAGTTTCGATTTTCTATATTTCAGAGTATTGTCTTAATAGATGGAAAAGTATCTCTGAATCGAGAAGAAAGAATTCTAAATCCGTCCCCAAATCTATTTATTCTAAAAAAATTTAATTGAACTTTCTAAGAACTTTTGATGATACTGTGTGGACGAATAAGAGTGTGTACACGTACCTCTACCTAAGTGGATGGATAAATAGTAAATGTATATCTACAATGATACACATGCATTCAAATCTTAACAAACTTATGCATATATATATATATATATATATATATATATATATATATATATATATATATATATATGTGTGTGTGTGTGTGTATGTATGTATCAATGTATATGTGTATATATTAATATGTATGAGTGTGTATCTGTCTATGTCTATATATAAATATATGTGTGTGAGCATATTTGTGTATCTGTGCATATATACATGTATATATATTATATGTATATTTGTGTGTGCATCTATGTAAATGGGGGTGTATATCTAAGTATATGTGTATATTTATGTATATACATGTATATATGTATATCTATATAGATATGTGTATGCATATCTATGTGTGTATATGTATGTATATATATGTGTGTGTATATCTATGTGTATGCATGTATATGCGTGTATATCTATGCATATGTGTATATATGAGCGTGTATATCTATGTATGTGTGTTTGTATATGTGGGTATATGCGTACATGTGTGTATATATATGTGTTTGTATATCTATGTATATATAAGTATATGTATGTTTGTATATCTATGTATATGTGTATATCTATTTATGTGCATATGTGTGAATATATGTGTATTTATGTATATATGCGTGTGTATATACATGTGTGTATATATGAGCGTGTATATATGTGTATGTGTGTATATATGCGTACGTATATACAAGTGTCTATATATGTGTGTGTATATCTATGTTTGTTTATAAACATATAATGCGTGTATATCTATGTATATGAGTGTATACATGAGTGTGTGTATATCTACGCATAGTGTATATATGATTGTGTGTGTAAATGAGTGTATTTCTATGTATATGTGTATATATGTGATTGTGCATATCTATATATATGAATATATATATGTTTATATATAGGTGTATTCAATTATGTGTAGGTTTGAGTGTATGTATACGTGTGTGTATATGTATATGTGTGTATAACTATGTATACGTATGTATATATATGTGTGTGTGTGCGTGTGTGTATATCTATGTAAATAGATATGTATATATACATATCTATGTGTGTATGTGTAATTATAAATGTGCCATATTACTATATTTAATATCAATTTTTTTAATCTATCTCCTGCTATCACACGATGAATGTATCATTTGACCTAGACAGCGTAAATAATAAAAGTAATCATGGAAAATGGGACTGCATTTCGTATTTCTTAATGAGCAGTTATTTCGACAAGTTTTTGGAGTTAAAGCAGTTATTTGTATTATCGGCGACCGTTTTGCGACTTGTTTATTCTATTCCTGGTGTCAAGGCCAAATGATATATTCATCTCGATATATATACATATATAAACCCCCAGAACCACTCAATGGTAAATGACCGATCCTTTCAAGAAAATTCCACTTGTAATACTATAAGATCTATTTCTATGTAAAACATATCAACTCCTGAACACCCTCCGTTAACAGCGTTCATTGACTTACATGACACTCTCATGATTAGATAGATAAATACATTAGCAAATTAAAAAAAAATACTGTCAACAATTTTAAGAAGAGTCATTAACATTCAAAGAGTTTTCTGAACGATCCAACTCTTTTTTTTTTTTTTTTCGTTTTTGCTGTTGTTGTTGCTGGTGCTGCTGTTGTTTACACCTGAAGAAGGCCGTAGAATGAATCGACTGAAACCTCGTATTAATAACGCAAACCACAAGGAGTTCAATCGTCCGGAGACAAACAGACAGACACTCACACACACGTATTTACTGCGCACATATACATACGTCCGCCTACAAGAAAAAAGAAATTGTTTATTTGCAAAGATTCGCTGGCATAATTCGCAAATCACCGATAAATTCGCTCAAGCATTTGAAGAATTAATGCAAAAAAGCAGAATGGTGTTCCTTTTCGGAATTTCAAACGAAATATATTAAAAACGATCAATTCTAAAATGATCAAATTGTTTTGTTTTTTTTCCGACAAATGATTTTGGAAGTTAAGAAGAAATAGAGAAATCTAGTGGAAAGGGGAAAAGGTTTTGCTTCCACGAACAGACAATTTTTCTGTTTTTTTCCTTCCTTTAATCTACACTTGAAAAATGACGTCTATCTCTTTCCTTTTCTGTCTGTAAGTCATAAGACAGCCTAGTTCCCTGCCCTTTGATAAGTTGGCGAGAAGCGATAAGAAAAGACAAATGAAAAATACATGACAAACTAAAGAACAAAGACGTGTTCAATTATCCGTCAGATGGCGCCAGTTGACAACAAAATGATTCCTTTGAATTCTTAAACAGAAATAAATATAGAATTCACGTCACTCACTCTCCTACTTTCTCATGCACACTTAAAAACACACGGATAGATGTTATATTATTGCGTTGAATTTATATGCTTATTGCTGGCTGTGGTCGGATTTGAAAGCGGAGAGAAGAATGACGCTGCAAATATTCACAAGTGCAGATGGCGCCACCGTCTGCGGTCGGCTGTTAGCGTTTTTATTCTTGCCGAATTCGACAGTCGATGAAGCGAATATGGAGGTAAAGATGCGTAAAAAGTTCAACTGAAATTGGGCGAGTTGAGAAAAGTAAAAGACACATCAAGTTCCACTCTTTTAGATTAAGGAATACAGAAGAATGTACATAAATACGCAGATACTTATGGACATTTATGCATGTGTACACATAGACTCAGTCACAGAACGAAATGTATATGTAAATGTATTAATCGTTTTTGAATCCCCGACACAATTAAATGGTAAACAACTGATAATCCGAAAATAAAACTCGCATAGTACCATAATATTCTGTGTAAAACATAAAACACTTTAAAAAGCTTATATAAGTTGAGTCAACGGATAATCAGAGATAATTGACTGAAATGACCTACATTTTGAAAAGTTCATTTACATCTTCAGTGTTTCAAGCTGTAAAGCTTTTTAGACTATATATATATATATATATATATATATATATATATATATATATATATATATATATATATATATATATATATATATATATATATATATGAGAGAGAGAGAAGTGGGCATATCTGTGAATTCTATATGCTGCATATCAAAGTTATTTATGGTTTTAAGAGCACACACGCATACACACATGCACACACACACACACACACTTGCGCATATTTGCATTAACATTTAAGTTTTAATAATAAATGCTTGAATTTTTCTGATAGTGATATTATATAGACATTGAAATTTCAGAATCCTCCCTTCTGTCTGTTTATCAAACCTACATTACCTACAAATACAATATTAGGGACCCGGTTCATAACCCTGAATTATACTTGCCCGTACACTGTTTCTCCGGATGTTGACTGGCCGAATTTTTAGTTTGCCTAATATCTATATTCCCTAATGTGTGTCCTTGAAAAAAGAAGGAATGCGTCTTGAGCAACTGAATGGGGCTTTCTTTCATACTTTATCTATACTGAAATTATCATCATTAGCCTTTTAACGTCCGTCGTTGGACATAGACCTTCCCCAAGATCCGCCACGTTTCTCTATCATGGGCTTCGCGGAGCCGGTATTTTCTGAATTTG
Organism: Thysanoteuthis rhombus; assembly: GCA_963457665.1. Taxonomy (NCBI): domain Eukaryota; kingdom Metazoa; phylum Mollusca; class Cephalopoda; order Oegopsida; family Thysanoteuthidae; genus Thysanoteuthis; species Thysanoteuthis major. Next base: position 66,602,812 of record OY735209.1, on the reverse strand, counting down.
TCTAGTTCACCTCTCCATCTTGTATTCTGCTGGCCTCAGTTTCGCATGTGATCTCTTGGGATCTGTGTTGTGAGTCGTGATGTCCATCGGTTGTCTTTCATTCTCGCAACACGACGAGTTTTCTAATGGATTCTATGATGTCTCTGACCCCCGTTTTAAAATCACCTGTTATTTGTTTTTTCCAAAATTAGTGCGATGGGGGTTGTAGAATTAGTATTTACGATTTGGTAAAATATATCGTATTTTTACGATCTATGCAAAGAAAAGGGTCTATTGTAGATGATTTTTTAAAATTATATGATTACAACGTCTAAAAAAAGAAGGATCTCTGGTAGAATTAGTTCTTACGATTGAATGAATTTTATTTTCATTTCATTTCGGGTATTTGGATTAACATAAACATTCTTAAAAAGCATGCTAGTTAACGGATTCCTCCACGTAAAATTAAAAGATTTTTCACAAGTAATTTTTATGGTTTCAATCCATCTTTGTTCCCTCAGGAAATTTGTTTGCTTCAAGAAGTTCGTTTTCCAATCATTTTTCTTCCGATGGGGGTATATTTACAATGTAAACCATTGAATATATAGACGCACATACTCATAATTACACTGAGGTACTTAATCTTATCTTGAATATATATGACTCTTTATACAGCCCTTTGTCAGACTGAGCCACGTTAGTATCAGCAGCAGCAGCAGCTGATATCATAAGTCCACTGGTGGACGAAGGCCTTTCCCATTTCCCTCCATGACGACCACGATTGCACTAATCTCTGCTATGCATTTTGGCAAACATTTCTATCTCATCTCCCAACCGAGTGCCTGGTCTTTTCCCCACTGTGAGGAGCATAAATAAGTTACCTCTTAGCTACATCCGTTGTCACCCCTTCTTGCTAAATGTCCAGCCAATCTCAATTTTAGTTGCTTAATTATTTTTATGATATCCTTCACCCTGGCATATATATATATATATATATATATATATATACAATCACTCAAACACACAATCAAACAAGCATGGTGGCGTGCCCACTTATCCCAGAAGTGAACAAATACGTAAAGTTTCCACATTGATTTAATGACGTCCATACACTAAAAATAAGATCGAAAAACTCTGGCATATGTCATGTCGCAAGTGGCGTTCTGCTGTGTTTTTAACCCTTTTGTTTTCACCGACACAGTCAACAGCTGAGGTGAGAAAACACAAGAGCGGGTCCCTCGGGCGTAAAAAAATCAATTTCGTTTTTCAGCGGTTGTTAAATAAAGCCTCGTCCCTAATTTAGCTTGGGGTCGGTCATAGATTTGTCCCAGGGAGAAGGGCTACGGAAGGATATCAGTCGGGATTGTCATTTGGTACTTTTCATGACCAAAATTGGAGCAAATTTGCAACTGAACACAGCTATTTGGTTCCGAAAGATTTGGTAGTGAAGGAAAATTTACAAAAGATAATAATCCCTTACTCACGAATGATACGACATGAGTATACATGAATAATCAGTGAAAACCAACCAGCTTAGTCTGATGATAGATTTTAAGTTATCTGATCATTTTGGTACTGAAACTAGTTAATTTGATCCCAAGACCAAACAAATTTGGTCTGATGATGGATCTTAAGTTATCGGATTGTTTTGGTATTGAAGCTACTTAATTTAGTCCCAGACCCGATAAATGGCAACATTGGTTTCAGTGTGTGTGTGTGTACGTGTGTATATATATATGTGTGTATGTGTGTGTGTGCGTGTGTGCATGTGTTGTTTTATGTGCCCAATGGGGGGCATTGAGCAATTTTTTATTTGTTGATCTTAGCATTTGAATCTATGAAAGACATCAAAGTGTGCATCAACTCAAATCCCCCAAAATGAACAAATCACTTCCTGTTTTCCATCGTCTGATCGTTTTACCAAAAGGGCAAAAGCCTAAATAACTGTTTTCACCCAAAATTCTCATCTTGTTATTCTCAGTCAATATCAACTCTATTCGTTTCTTTGAACGGGACAGTTAAACAGTTATTTAGTCCTTTGCATTACCGGCGGCTTAATGATAAGAACAACGCCACGTTAAAGTGGCTACCCTATCGGTCGCAGGTACGATTCCTGTAGCAGCCACATTTTCTTACCGTGTAATTACGGGAGATAATTTCAAATGAGAGTTTCTATCTAAAATAACTCAATTCATATATATATATATATATATATATATATATATATATATATCAACATCTCTTTATACCAGAGCGCTATATCATAAAGGTAAAGCGGATAAATTTACCTTACAATGAATTAAGTATCACATTACAGTTCGGATCTAACATCCTAATACAGCTTCAGAAATTGGACCAAAGAATATTGGAACACTGTTGAACATTGAAAAGTTATGAACAGAAATCTTGGTTCAAATTTTGTCATTTTGAGAGGTGTATAAATTTTTTCGAAATGCATTGGATGCTTTTTACACTGACTGTAAATAAATTATATACATATATGTGTGTGTTTGTTTGTGTTAATGAATATGTATATATGTGTATATATGCATACTCTCTATCAGCACGAATAAAGAAATAATTAAACACAGTATATATATATATATATATATATATATATATATATATATATATATATATATATATATATGATATCGCGACAAGATGAGAAAAATTGCACCATTTAACCTCGTCCGAACAAAGAAATCCTTTTTCTCACTGACTCTTCCAAATTACCCTCACCAACGACTCCCTGCCCCCTACCCAGCCGAGCCTGACCCCGCCCAATCATGATTCCTTCGGTCCCCAAACGAATAAATGCTGGTACTTCCCTTAGTTTCCACCATTGCCTAAACGCTCAATGTATTTGCATTTCTGTTTCTGCTTCAACGAAGTCTTAATAACGACTAGAAAAGATTTTTTTTCTCTGAATTCTTTCCACACCGTCACCTGTCTTGTGTTGTTTTCAACTTCTTTTTTTTTTACGCATGCGCCAGTGATGGTAACGAGCTTCCTGTGTAACTGTTTAAAATCATATGCAGCTACATGTGATATTTGATCTTTTCCTACTGCGTTTACTGTCCCATTGGCACCAATCAGTTAAACTTTTGCTCCATCTGTTGTCATTTCTTCTTGCCAAGTGTCCAACATAGAAAGATTTGCCAATAAGACATCAGAGGTCAGCGCTGTCACGGTTATCATGGAAGATAATGGGGAAGGCAGTAAACCTCAGCTCAGGATAAAAGTCAACAATCGAAATAAGAACCTTCAGAATTCACACATTTTTGCCAACCAGTAACAAGACCTCAAATCCGAAAGCATAGAATTCTGTGGTCCACGAATCATAGAATTAACACCAAGACCATTCCGGAACCTTAAGGAATTGATTCCTCTCAAAATTGAGAGTTCATGCCTTCACTTTTGACATTAGCTGTTTTTACATTAAAGCTAACCATTGGACTTTAATAGTGCCCACGTTTTTTTATTGTGTTTGGCTGGAGTTTAAGTAAGAGGAAGCCGTTAGGGCTTTTGCCCAAAGAAAAACATGTTTTTAATCTAACTTCATGAAATGTTTATAAAATATTTATATACAATGTAATTGTAATGCTAAACTAAATCTTTAATTTCCAGTATATACATACATATATATATATATATATATATATATATATATATATATATATATATATATATGTATAATTACAAGAACATGTACCCGGTGAATGTAAATATTTCGTGTCCCTCGCACTCGTCAGAAACTGGTCGTAAGTTGTTTTCTGAGGATTTATCCCTATCTTCGAAAATAAGAAGATCCCATTAATCCCAAAAAGAAAGGTGTATAACCAATGCATCCTCCCCCAATAATCACTCATTGAGCTGAAACATGGAACATAACCAAGAGACAGATCCCCAAATTGAGAACTATGCAATGTGTACTCGAAAAAAATTATGCTGGGCCTCACATGGAGAGACCACAAGACAGCACAGTACATCCAGGAAAAGACAAGAGTCAGGGACATCATAGAATCCATTAAAATCTCAAATGGCAGTGGGCTGGCCATTTTGCAAGAATGGCAGACAACCGATGGACATCACGACTCACGACATGGATCCCCAGAGATTACATGCGCAACCAAGGCCGGCAGAATATTAGATTAAGAGACGAAACAGACAAATCAGAAAGTACTAGCTCTGCGACGCCCATGATTGAGAAATGTGGCGAAACCTGGGGAAGGTCTACGTCCAACGACGGACATTAAAAGACATGATGATGATGATGATGATGATGATGATGATGATGATTGTGTACCACAAATGTAAATCTGTCTTCATTTCTTTTTTTTCTGTCTGTTACGAATTGAGAAAACATTTGTTTTATGTACGTATGTATCAATAATTTGACAAATTGAAAATACTAATTATTTTCATTATTTTCGAATACTGTGTCCTTTTCAAGAGTAACGTCATCAAATTGACGTTTGAATTGACCCCATGACAACGATGAAGACATCACCAATTTGAAAATATGTATCATTTAACTCCCTACCTGATGACGTTGCTTGACAACGAAACGCGTTATTGGAAAAATATATGAAAATAATTAGTTTTACCAATTTGTCAAACCATATAATTTATATCTTGTCAGGAAATATCATTCACATACACACACACACACACACACACACACACACACACACACATATATATATATATATATATCTCCCATATTGAAATTTTTATTTGTATGTGAAGTATGCATAAACTTAGTAACCATGTATATTTGAATATATATATATATATATATATATATATATATATATATATATATATATATATATATATATATATATATATATATATATAGTATCAATAAGTAAATTAGTTCACAAACTTATCTGTTGGTTACATCAGAACATGCATTAATGATTCGGCACATATAAATATGTATTTATATATGTGTGCGTATGTGAATGTATTCACCCCCTCACACACACACACATACACACGCACAAATTGCATATATTAGTGATTTTATATACGTATATATGTACGGTAAGTGCTTCGGTTTCTGCTTGGCTTACCTTGCAATCTGTGGATTGCTGGGTCGGGACATTTTTTTTTATTACACTCAAATCATGAGGTTATATCGGCCCCAACATTTCACTGAACTTTTTATTAATATTTTTTCTTTCAATCTTTTCCTCTTGTGTATATAATAAATGCATATAAAAACTATGATTACGACGCATTGGACAAGAAATTAAAAACGGGAACAATGAATTACTTATCACGACTGTCAGTTTATCTATTCACGATCAGAGCTCACTTCCGCTCGCTCAGAACTTCCGTTTTATTTGCCTCATCAAGTTCATTGTGAATCATCATTATTATCATTATTATTAATATTATCATTATTATTATTATTGTTATTAATAATAATAATAATAATAATAATAATAATAATAATAATAATAATAATAATAATAATAATAATAATAGTGTCCGCTCTGATGGTGTAATGGTTAGCACGGTAGCAGGTTCGATTCCTGGTACGAGGGAATAGCGTGGAAAACTCTTCACTGGACAAATTTCCCTGTGCACCAATTTAGTATTCACTATGCTGTGTGATCGAGGCGGGAGGTATGAATCAGGGGGTGGGGGGGATTCAGCAAGCATACCTTTGTCACTTTCATATGTCTGATGGGAAACTTGGTAAAATGATTTTATCCATTCAGAACTTACCCAAGTATAAGAAAAAAAATATTAACAAGTTTCACTATCACATGTGAACATCAAAATCATCCATTCAAGAGAAGTTGACACATGAGGCCAAGCGCAACAACCATTTTTAACGTCTAAAACGTGTGAGCAATAATAGTAGGTGCAAGATTAAGTAAACTGGGGATATGAGGAAGAATTCAGTAAACAGACCACAGCAATACGAGGGAATCGACTGGAAATATGAGACCTACGACCCACAGCAGTTAGCAATGGCCTAACAGCCAAGAAAAAGGTATTGGGGGCGATACAAGCCACCACGCTGCCGTGATAGGTGAGGACGATATCAAAGGAGGGATAGAGACTTGAGGAGACTTTCTGCCACTCTTTCTCCAGCTATATTCACCAAGCAACTGGTGTGAAAATGCAAATAATAATATCATATCATGTAGGGAACGGCACTAAGATGCCCCAAAGTATTTCATAATGTAATTCATTTTTTCATAATTAGAGTCCCTAATTTCAATTGATTTTGAAAATCTCAACTCAAGAGTGAATCGCCTCGGGTCTCTAGCCCTTCTGCCTCTCACATATCAGCGCTGTGGTTTGTACTGTCCTGACCTTCCCTCACTTTTCTAACATGTTCTTTCTAGCTCTTGTTTTTGTTGTTATTTATTATTATTATTGCTATTATTATTATTATTATTATTAGTTGTAGTAGTAGTAGTATGCATTTGCATACAGTCTCTACCCTTTCTCTAATTTCGAACTCATGTAATCGAGGTAGAGGTATTTTCTAGCGCGGATCCACCTGCTACTATCGTAAGTTTCATATCTCAAGCCTTTTCCCCGCTCCCGAGCAAGGTCCTGAAGTTGTTTTTTTTTCTATTTCCCAATCTCTTTAGCATTCACTCAAGTGGGTCCTTCTCCCCCCACCCACCCCCTTTATTGACAACTATCTGACCCGGTCTTTTTTGCTTGGGTGGAGTGGCTGGTCCGGATGTCATAATCCCAAAGTGCTTAGTTGTTTCTACTCTCCAGACAGAATCAGTGTTCCGAAGCCACTATCCCTGCACCCAACCATCTCTGCTAAAAAGAAAGAAAAAAAAAGATTCGTTCTTCCGGTGTTTAACTGTTTGCTGATGAAAATTACAGATTGTCACAGAGATTGATTTCATCGCACAGACAAACAAGGTCATGTGAAGTTCACTCGTACTTGACATGACTGATTATTACATTACTTCAACCCTAAAACAGTTGTAAGATTTGAATTCAGATTTCATACACTGAATGTGAGTATTATGGCATAGAGGTAGTACATCAATTAATTCTCAGAATTCCTCTGTTCGTCGATATATCTGAGTGGTAGAACGCGGAATGACGGACAACAAAGTCGTTTCTTTTTGGTCGCTCACAAACTAGTACCGTGATTTCGCTTCAAAGAAGAGTTTTCATTTCGATATCAATATACATATATGATTGTTGTAGGCTTCAATATAAACTTTATACTTACCCTTATGATCGCTTCCACTCAACGATAAGAATATGACGGCTCCTTGGAGAGCACACTCTCGTGGGTTCCCCATGAAGCAGTGCGTACGTGAGAAAACACTGGCAGAAAATATCGGGTACACATGTTGGTCGTAGCCTGGCAAAATGTTCTGTTAATCGGCGGCAGAACATAGGCGAAAACACTCGCAGAACAATCTTGTTGTACACGACATCTGGTATTCCCAGACGGTAAACCATCTGTGTAATAACCAGATTCGACTTTGCTCAACTTCGGTGATTTGGACGTACCAACTGACCCAACTGTAATGGACACTTCATATTCCACGCCTTTCTTTGCTCCCGGGCAAAATCCTTGTATTTTTCAAATTTCTCAATCACTTTCACCTCATAGAACAGCATTATTTTCATCATTAATGGTCCCTTTATTAATTTGGGGACATGAATTGTCTCAGTACTATCAAGACTATTGCACTGACTCGAGAGTTTGTTTTTGCTTTTGTTTTTTTGTTTTGTTTTTTTTTTCAAATTTTGAACCTGTCTTCGTACTCTGCAGTTCTGTCAGACATTAATTGAGACTTTATGTGCTCAAGACCAACAAGAAGGTAGAGGTGAGAGAAGGACGGAAGGACTTTTGTTGTGGCCAGCTGAGGTTTCTGTCTCGTCCCGAGAGTCAACGAGAGATCGCGAGATCAACGAGCCGGACAGGTTTCTGTGGAGAAGGCGCTGACAATAATCGATGATTATTTGGTGGCCATGAAGCCTGGTGTGGAGGACGGTCTTTGATTGACGTTCACCATTCCCTTCTTCCAACCAACCAGAGCAACGATTGTGGTAACGGGTGCGAGCGCGCGCGCGCACACACACACATAGCTGTGCGCGTACAGACACAGAACACACAAACTCATAGAGCAGCAAATATACATAGTGCTGAACACATGCAAACACAAACAGTAGAACACACATAGAGAACATCACACATACACACATACAGAGAACACACACAGCAGATATACACGACAAGCATACACACAGCTGCACACATGCATGCATCTACAACAAAATACATACACACAGATTAGTATCCACACATACACATACAGCACCATTTACACACACACACACTCAGGGTAGCACACATACATACATACATCTAAACACAAGAAAGACAGAAACAGGGAGAGCGTAAGATATATGTATATATATATATATATATATATATATATATATATATATATATATAATGTGTACTGTAAAGAGTGAGACAGAGTCGGGAGTAAAGTGTTTAGAGGTAAGGTTTATTAATCCTTAGATGTAAATTGTCAAGACAAGTTTCGGGATTCTTTCCATCTTCAGTGGTGTGTATTGTGTGAGTAGGTGTTTAAAGTTCCCATGTGGAACCAGAGTCCACAATCAGGAGCTATATATACGTGTATATATATATATATATATATATATATATATATATATATATATATATATATATATGAGAGAGAAAGGGGGAGAGAGAGAAAGAGAATTGAAAATTACACATTGCTATGTTTGTTTTTTTTATTAATGTCCCATTTTCGTGAAATATAAAGCAGGACACAAACCATTAAAAAGGGTATTTCTTTCCTTGAAGAAATGAAATTTTTTATGGACACCCAAATTGATAACCGTAAGATTATTTATATATTTGAACAATACTGTCGAATCAATGAGCGTATGGTCAACATAATATCAAAAAATATTCATATAATTTAGCAATTAAAAGAAAAGACTGAATTCAATGGTTTAAAAATTGGAAGACGCTCTTTAAATATTCAAACTTAGTTAAATACTTATTCATTTACCTCTTATGACCATGATATTTTTGTCCTATCTTCAGAAAATCCCGTCAGCCGTTCCTGGACATTCATTGCTGCTTTTGCTTCCATGACTGTCTACTAATTCTCTTTAAAGGCTAAACGATTCACTGTCAGAATAAGGAGACCCAAGACAAAAAATGTATTTCTTTCGAGATATCTTGTCGACCAAAGCTTATTATTTCATAAGACCACTGTTATGGTAAATTTAGGTCTGCAAGGTGAATTTGCCAACCATCGCGCTAGGGTAAGTGCCCAACCTTGACTGATCAATTCGAGTTCCCGTATTTGAGATGTGTTGTGTTTTCTCTGTGAACCGAGACTAAAGACGAATTGTGTAGAAGCTATTCAAAAGATGGGATCCCAAGCAACTGATAATGCCGAATTACCAAGCTGAATGCCTTTTCTTCGTCACTTTGAGGCCAACGAAGTTGAGTGATATAAGCAATACCAGTGCCTCTATTTTTTCTCATCTCTGGCCCCCAGAATGGTGAAAATGCCTTTCTCTCGTGTGTACTTTTAATATGATATCGAACTATTTCATCGATTATATATTTTCTTAGTTGATCAACTTATAGTGTACTGGATCAAACATTAATTCTATCTGCTTGACTGTGGATCAAATATCAATTATAATTTTGGTTAGTTAATAAAATACTGATTTTATATTATTGTAAAAAAATATATGTATATATGATAGGTTTTTAAAATCATTTCAATATTCAAAGTGCGTAACTGCAACCACTTGATAAAATTGTTTTGCGATAAGACAGGCACTTTACTAGCTGAATGGGAAGGGGGAGATGAGCTTACCAGCTTGATGTCTGAATCGTGTTTTGAAGCGTATGTTTGTGTTTGTGTGAGTAAGAAACAGAGGGGGTGATGGTCTTGCCTGGTGGGCGTTTGGAGGAATATACATTGTCAAGAGAGTTGAGTATTAATAGAATAAGAAACAGTTGAATGAAGCAAACGTCTAAACGGTAATTTCGTTTATTTGTTTGCTGTATTCGATTCATTTTGTTGTATTGTATGCATATGTAACAAATAGATTAAGCAATAAAATTGTCGTATTGATCTTTATTCTTAAGCAGCCGTTTCTAATTAAACCGTGGAGTTTCGTCGGATTACAGCGAGTAAATATTGATTGCAATATACAAATCTTGAATGTCCGTGAAAATATGAAAGAACCAAACGAAACGATAGTCACGTGATGCAATATGGCGGAAATAATGCAACTTTTTTTGTCATTCTCTTTAACATTATTCTCCGTTTGTTCAGCAATATTTTTTTTTTTTCATAAAAAGATATTGCGTCTCTTGCATATGGTATGATTGGATTGACCTTTTAGATTTGAAAAAATTCTGTGCATTTTGCAAATGTATTTGAGACGACAACCAGCCATCCAAAACTGATGTTATGCTCCCGATATTCCTTCCCAAATACGTCGGTCCATTTTGTTTATTGAAAATTGTTTTTGTTTTTAAAGCGCTTTTTTCGCTGGTAATAGTTTCTCCTTTTGACTAAAATACTGGAACAAGAGGCTCTTTGAATGTTTATGGCGTTCAGATTTGTGAAAGTTACGATTGAAAGATGTACAATTATTTGCCCACAAAACCCAATAAGTAGTATCGTCTGTAGTTCCCCACACCAACACTTTTTCCTCTGTTACAGCTCAGTTATTCTCCTTCCTCTCTTCACACACTCACATACACATATTGGTCGTATAAAACCATTTGTTTCGCTAAATCATAGCGTTTCACATAGCTCCATAATTCTTTTTCAGACAATTTCATACAAAATTTCATATCAGTAGACATTTTTTCGCGTTTCTTTGTCGACAACTGATAAACCATTGCCTGAACTTCGTGAATCTGAAACAGAACCATTTTCTTTAGTCTGGCAGATGCAATAAAAACACCGATACCCACTTCGCGTACACTCACGTATGAACACGCTCTCATATTCTAAAAACAAATATAGCCAGCTATATATGCAGATACATCAATGAGTTCGTAACAAAATGATGAAAAAAGCATTTATCTTACACGAGAAATATTCATTTTCCGATATTATCTCTACTCTTGTCAACGCATCTAATTCATTGGTGAATATTGATCTCATAGATCTGACATTATACGGTGAAAATATCCGATCAAAATTCACAAAACAGATTTATTGATCCACCCTTGAACATTATATGTTTAGTTTAACATGGCAAAAAGAGTAAATCGAATACTCACAGAAAAAAAAAATCAACTGATTTTTCTCTTCTAAATTTTCCCTTTGCCCTTTGGGTCGAAATGATTTGAACTCAATGGTTTCCGCTTGAAAAAATGAAACTTGAAGAACTAATCTACTTGATTTGACGTTAAAATTTCTGGGAATAGAATAGGATGTACTAAGTGTTGTCGAGTAGGGTGGGTTTGATTAGAAGGTTTTCATTCAAAGTGAATAGTTTACTCCCTCTCTCGCTTTCTCTCTTTCTCTCTCTCTCTCTCTCTCTCTCTCTAGCCCTCTGTCACTTTTTCTCCAGTCCTTGTCACCCTCGTTCATGCAACGCAAAAGTAGAGATTGTCACTCATTACTCTCTATTTATCTATTTCATTGTATATATATATATATATATATATATATATATATATGAAAAAATCTATTCAAAAAGTTTTTCAATGTTTAGTGTTTGAAGCTGTAAAGCTTTCTCGATTATACATATATATGTTTGTATTGTGGATGTGAAGAGATGTGAGAGAATTAAAAGAAAATGACAATTGGAAGGTGAAGAGGAAATCTCAAAAGATCAGTGTGACATCTCAATTTTTTTAATCCAAAATCATTTTATTGATTATAATTAATTCATTTTAAATTCACCCTCGGAATATCAAAAAAATGAGATGTAACAGTTTTCTCTTCACCTTCCGATTGTCTTTTTCATCAACACACACATATATGAATATATGTGTGTGTGTGTGTGTGCGTGCATGCATGTGTATCTGAATGTGTGAATACGTGTGTGTGTGTTATCTATAGTGTGCGGGTTATTTACATACATATGTGCGTGTATTTGTATACGCGTGTGTGTGTGTGTGTTATCTATATACATGTGTGTGTATTTGTATATGTGTGCGTATGTGTGTGAATATGCATATGCATGTGCATACATGTGTGTGTACGTATGTGGTTTTAATAAATGTATTAGAATAATCACATCTAGATGGCCATTTATCAATCACTATTTTTCGTCTTCCAACCAAATAACTATTTATTGTGTCTCTGTGTTTTTATATTTACATTGAGGCGTATTGATATGTAATATCTAAACTAAGAATGTGAAAGATTCAAATCCCCCGCCAGCAGTGTCACAAAAACACCTAGAGGAGCCAGACTCCCCCTTTTTTTTGTCTGCTGTAGGAGATGTTGTCCTCGAGGGAACAAAACTCCCCAAACAGAACTAAAGTTACCAGGTGTTAGGCACTGGTTAAATCCTAGTCGAGTTTTTTTGATTTGAAATATGTGCTCAATTCATCTCCTAACTTTGCATCTGGTGAAAAAAAAAACTCCATTTTTGTAATTATACTTCAGAACTTTTGATGCTGCCCTCTAACACTTGGGCCTCTTGTGAATACAGGAAACCCTTGAATAGTGCAGATTTGGTATTGTATGGTCAAGGCATTGTCGCACGAATTCAATTACCTAAGTAGACAATGAGACTTTGAACAGTGGCATTTTATAACAGTACGGACAATTTTGGAATAGATATATCGTACTAATCAAGGCAAACATGTCTTTGAATGGGCATTCTATATAGAAATAGTGCATGAAACGTTTGCCTGTTTAAAGGTCTCGGCTCTGAAATATTTCGATGTCACATTTGTCGGTAATTTCAGGAAAATTGTTCTCATTCGTTTGGCTAATTCGATAGCTTCTTCCTACACTTCCGCAACTGACCAGTTCAAAAACCTGAATCAAGGTCTTTTGAAATGGGTCAATGCTGTACCATTCCGGTTATATGGATGGTATGAGTGTTTTTGACAGATGTTGCCACTGACAACCATACAATTCTCGGCAATCTGGTGAGATTCTGTTATTGTTTCGTTTTATCGCGTTCCCTGACGAATTGGTTGAAAGAAAAAAAAACGATGAAGAATAATCCGTACTTTTCATTTATTGTTTCTTACCAAGCAAGTTGTTGTTATTGTTGGACAGGCATCACTTGATCCTTCTAATGAATTATTAATCAGCTCGCCACGGTCCGGTGACCCTCGCAATGTCGACCAGCCTACAAGATTTCGACTAATGCCTCTATTAAGAGAAATGTGAATAACGTCTACGCGTATATGATGCGGGACTAACGAACCGGATATGATTGCTAACAACAGACCCGCACTAAATGTGGCAATGGCGGCCGATCATTTGAACTGTAAATGTGAGTCATCCCCCTCCCTCTGATTCATGTCACGTGACACGGCAACATAATTCCGACTTTAGGTTTGTAAAGGGTTACAATTCCTTTTCGAGGATTTTGTGGAAAGAAAAGAATGTTATGAATAATTGAAGTAGAGTTCCCCCCCCCCACTTGTTCTTCCGTACTCTCTATATTTCGCTCATACACACACACACAGATATACTCAGACACACACACATATACACACGCACACACGCGAGTATATATTACCGGAAATAAGTTCGTAATGTACGCAATAAAACATCTTACGTAACATTGCATAACAGAAACAATCTTACTGAATAATTATATATATATATGTATATACGTGTTATTGTGTCATCCACAGACAGCTGTTTCGGTGTATTACATCTCTTCAGTGTGGCTATAGACTTTCCATTATCTCATCCAGTACTGTGAGACGGGTATATATATATATATATATATATATATATATATGTATATATATATATATATATATATATATATATGTATATATATATATATATATATATACACTAGCATAGTACGGGATTATTTACACATGAATCGATACTTCTGCCTGGGATCAAGGTGTCGCTCTGTTCAGTGTAGTATCTGTGCACTCCTTGAAAGATTTTAAGCACACGCAATTATTGATGTGATTACAAATATTCTCATATTTTTGGACGATTCTCCAGAAACTGCAATTCGTTGTCTCATGATATTGTTCATTTTGTTATAATGATAGAACCTCAGCCATCCAAAAATTCTTACAGGTTTTAAATCGCCAATTAAAGGAATTGACGTTTGTGATCTGTTTGTTCAAATCTAACTTACTTAAGAACTCTTGACTATTGATTACCTGCCTTTCTTTATATCTTCCCATTCATCTTCTACCCCCTTTCTTCTTCTTCTTTCACTACTACTCTCTGGGACTTAACGACGCTAACTGCAATAACTGTCAGCGTGGATGTCATCCACTTGCTTCTAGAGTAATTCCCTGGCTCCATGTTATATAGCGATCGACGAACGCCGCCATTGTTGGTGTCATTGGCCAACGGGAAACACGAACGCTTGTTCTTTCGCTAATTGTTAGTCTTAACGGCTGATTTATAGCTGTTATGTCTGCTTGACTCAATTGTCGACTTTCAAATATCTGTCTTTCTAATGGCCAGATAACACGACTGAATGTCCGATGAATTACTTGCTGCGGTGTCGCGTTCTCTCTATTATCTCAACTAGCGAACGCCAGCCTCGATCTGGCTTCCCGACAATTGGAAAATATATCTATCTACTTACTGCGCAGTCGGCGTGAGAGAGGGGGGATTGACGGGAGGTGGTGTGAGAGAGAAACAGTGAGGTTGGATTGAAAGGAGGTGGAGAGTGAGAGAGATTGCCCTGTACTGTACGAAGCTGGAAGGGAGAGAGAGTCTACAGCCAACGATTCATCTTCACTCTTCCGGTCACAACTCTGTTCCTTCTTACATAATTTTGATATTGTTAATGGGACCTTGGTAATCATCCTCCACATACTCTTGGTTATAATATATTCATCCGTGTTTTCCACACAATTTTTCGTTCTTCTTCATTTGTAAATCATTGAAAGAACTAAGATAAACAAAGCAATACCACGATCTGTTGCAATAACAACTGCTTGAGGGATGCTTGATTTAAAATCTTTGCAACTTATTTGAAAACAGTCTATAAAGAATTTTTTGCACGCAGACATGTTATTCCGTTAGTTCTAAATAAAATAAGAATTTCATTTCTTCATTTTAGTAACCCAACGTGTGATTCAGTTTAATTTTTTTGCAATATGAAAAAAATATTTTGGACAATAGATACACAGATTCAAAAGTAAAACTCAAAATGAATGAAAAGGTATAAAATTTACTTTTATTAGCTAATTTATTTATTTTTGCAGTATAAAATTTATAAATTCATAAGTAAAACCTTTCGACTAAACGTTTGTTCACAAAGACGAAGCACCCGTTCGCAAAGACAAAACGGTTGTCGGCGAAATAGAAATAGCAGCAGACATCACATATCAGTAGCAGTTTTGGTAACTTATACTCTCTTTATCATCGTTATAGTAAGGATCTATTTATTTAGTACATGTTTGGGGTGATGGGCTTTGGGGTCCCTGCATTGGAAAAATGCTGCAATAAGCAGAACCCATATTAATGATCCGTTGGTTTCCTAAGGAGCTGAGACTATCGACCGGCATCCCAGAATCGTAAGTTCAGCCGGAAAGCAGCAACGAAAATGCAAATGTTTCCCTCTTTATGGGATTGACTGTATTGTTACCTAGAGTTCGTGAGTTCAGTGGGTTTGAAGGTCATCAATTATAACTCAACTGCGATGAAATAGAAAAGGGAAATACCAGAGAAAAGCCCGTTAGTAACTGACATTAAGGTCAACACCCATCCAGAGGCAAGTCATAGTAAATCATTGCTTTTATATTTCCCCAAATATATTCTTCGTGTCCCATAAACTAATCTCATGATGAGCTGCTTCTGTTTCCAGGTCAGTGAGTTTGCCCTCAATAACGAATTGCTTAGCACATAATAATCTTGTTTAGAGAAGGAACAAAAAGCAACAATGATGAGAAGTCTGATTTCGGAAGAGGAACGTCAATGGAATCTAGACGTTAAGGATAGACAGACCAGAAACGTTTCTTTGGGGTCCACATTAGATTAGAACTTACCGTCCAGTCCTGTGGTTCCCGAATTTACAAGTGATTACCATTCTTGTCAATAAGGTCACTAGTTTTTCCTGCTCGCAGTCGATGACAAAAATCTTAAATATTAATACGTTAATAAAACCGATGAAACACATCGACAAAGAGCCAACCCTCTGAGTAAATTAGAAATAAATTTAATGAACAACACTGGTGCAGAGAATTCAGACCTTTAGTTGCATAATTATACTATAATTATACTTGCATCACACATCCCTAATACCCTTGAGCCAAAAACATTCACCACATCTTTCATTAATTCTCCTCCTAAACTGCCCAACCACGGAGAGTTGTTTTTTCAGGGGGTAGCGAATAGGAACCGCTGGTCTTGTCTATCCAAGATCAGCACGCCAACTGCTTCACAAAATCGACTGTTCATCCTGATATCCATTTAATAAATAACAAAACAATAAAGGTGCATAGATATTCCATAATTATAATGGATTTATATACGTAGGTGTATAGTTGTGCGTCTTTTAGGCGATAAAATTATCCCAGGAAACTATTCCACTCTGATCATTCAACAGTTACTTTAATTAAATAAGTTGACTTGAACGATTTTCCTTTTCATATTAAAAGCAACCAATTTTTACTGAACCACTATGTCAAATTTAAATTCCCGCTCGCAGCAGTGGTCTAGTTAGGGTTCTCAGCGCTCGGATACACCGACTGTGCCCTAGATAGCACTCTTGGGATCTTGTGAAATATCCTCGGGAAAAAGGTGGCATTTTGTCCATCTTCATACGTGCACAAGGACACGACTACTCCCTCTTACTACGCCAATGGATTTGCAGTTATGGAATGGCTCGAATAGTTGATGGCAGCCATAAAAGTATCTACACATACGTTTATTTTTTAGTCTTAGCTTAGTTTGGCACAAGGCAACATTGATTGAGCGTCTTGTGGGAATCTAAATCACAATCAATATGAGACAAGCTTGCTAACCATTGTGCAGCAGTAAGAGCGCCAAGTTGGCAAGTGCTAGATCAAACAAATGGGTTTTAAAAGTGTAAAAGTCGAATATAACAGCTTGTAAGTCCCAGCCGAAAAGAGAAACATGAATCAGGAAAAAAAAAGTAATGTCTCTTGCGCTGGCTACGGCTTCCGATTTCTTGGGCAATATAAAATAAGTTTCTCTCTCTCTCTCTGCTCCACATTATGATTGGCTTGATCCACCTTAGTGCAAAATAGTCACAAACTGTCTCAGCCGGAGTTTGAACTCTGTCAATCGCATAGATTTCCCGTGCTATTAGCCGTTCGACCATCTCACACCTCCTCTCCTAAACTAGATAAAGATTAACTCTGATTCGCCCATGTTCGTCTTTCAATGTTTAATCATCATCAGTCTTTTAACGTCCGTCGTTGAACATAGACCTCCCCTAGGATTCGACACCGCTCTCTATCGTGAGCGTTGCAGAGCTAATACTTTCTGAATCTTTCTAGTTCATTTCTCCATCAAGTATTCTGCCGGCCTTGGTTGTGCATGTGAACTCCAGGGATCCATTTTGTGAGTCTAGCCGTTGTCTGCCATTCTTGTAACATGACCAGCCCATTGCCATTTGAGTTTTCTAGAGGATTCCATGATATCTTAGACTCCTGTTTTATCCCTGATATACTGAGTGATCTCTCCATGGGAGGTCGAGCATGATACTCTTATATGCACGTTGCATTGGTCTCAGTTTGAGGGTCAGTCTCTTGGTTAGGTTCCATGTTTCAGCTCCATGGGTGACTAGGTAGATGTAGAGGTATACTTTCTCCAGTTCTGCGTCTTCGATTTTGATCTTTGTGTTCTTATTTCCGACGAGATCGTTGCACATAATCTTTGTTTTGCTGAAGTCGAAGGCGTTCTTGAAGTCTAGAAATGCTACAGCGAGTGGCATTTTGTATTCTTCTGCTTTTTCTTTCAACTGATTTATCAAATGCAGGTGGTCCATGGTCGAGTAATTTCTTCTAAGTTAGCATGCCCCCGTAGTTGGTTTTCATCTAGTGTTTTTGTGATTCAGTTGGTGATGATTTTTCGTGAAAAGTTTGTATATGCAGTTGAGTAGGCCTATAGGTCTGCAGTTGTTGAGATCTTTTGGGTTTCATTTTTTATATAAAAGCATTTTGATTGCCGTCCACCAATCTTCAGGACTTTACTTTGTTCTAGGTATAAGCTGGAAAGAATAGCCTGTTTCTTAATGATGATCTTTTTTTAGTAGAACTAATGGTGATGTTATCTGGTCCAAGGGCTTTTTCTTTCTTTCTTTCTTTCTTTCTTTCTTAGATGGCTTGCTTCAACCCCCCACCCTCCATGGGGTCACTTCTGGGAAATCATCGAGCTGATTACTCACGTCTTGTGTATCCTATTCGTTGTTTTGTAGACTTTGTTTGGAGGAGTAGAGATTTTGGTAGAATTCTCGGGCATGTTCGACCATCCTGTTTCTGTTTCTATGTCTCCGTTTTTGTTTTTGTTTTTTCGAGTTTGCTAGTTATTTGTCTCCGTCCTGAATAGAGACCTTCATTTATGGCTTTGAAGCCCCGACTTTTTTCGAGATTTGATTCGATGATTGCTGTCGTGTATCTTCTTCTGTCTTCGTTTCTTTTTGATTGTTTTGTTCGGTTTGGTCTCTTCAATTTTCTCTCTTGTTTTTGTTGGTGGTGGTTTGAGGTTTCTGTGTTTTTCCATGAGATTCCTAGATTTATCTGAGATTTTATCAATGATTTGAATATAGAAGAGAGACTGTTATTTCGTTGCTGAGTTCGTTGATGCTGGCGTCGTTCTTTTGTTCGGTGAGAATTTTAAATCAGTTTTTCACTTCAAGCTTAAAAGATCAATTGTGCTCTTTTGGTATGTTTAGGGGTTGTGGTTTGGTATGGAACATTTTCTTGCGTTCTTTCTTGGTATTTACTTGCATTTACATCTTGCTATACTGTGGTTGCTTCCTACGTTGACTTGATTTAGGACTTGGATGTCCTTGACGGTGGCACTTTTGTCCGTTAGGATGTAGTCTAATTCGTTCTTCGTTTCGTGGTTCGGGCTCTTCCAAGTCCATTTTCTGTTTGGTCCTTTCTTGAAGATGGTGTTCATGATTTTGAATCCATTAGCCGTTGCAAAGTTTACAAGATCTTCTCCTCTCTCGTTCCGTACTTTATATCCGAATTTGCTGACGCAATGTTCATTTCCTTATCTTACCTGTGCGTTAAAGTCTCCCATGATGACATTGAAGTACAGGCCCGAAACAGGGACAACTGAAGCCGTTGCCAGCGTAAGGGGATAACTCAATTTACTTTTGCTAATATAAGTTGCGAACAGCGTTTATCATCTCAGCGTTTTTTTTTTCTTCATAAAGGTAAGAAAAGAAAAGAAACGATAGACAAGAAGAACAACAATTTTGGACATTTTTTTTTTCTTTTCGAATCCAGTCTTTTCAATTTGTGTCTCTGTGTTCGTATATCATTGAAAGGAGCTCTATTATTGTATCGTCTTTAACTTGATCCGCCTCAGTGGTTAAAAATGATAGTTTGGGATATGAAGCTTCTTTTCAAGTGTTACCTTTTATCATTTGACGTGTGTGTCTGCCTGGGGGGTCTATTGCCCCCCTTTCTCATTTTTCTTCCCCTTCAATTGAATCGTTTCACTTTTCCTTCTACCAACACACATTTTTCTTTCACGGTTTTCCGACGCGCATCTGAACCACACAAAAAACGTTAGGTTGATTTGTTTTCTTCTTTTTAGTTGCTTTTTATCGCAACTTAATCTGGTTGTCAGTCTACGGTTATAAAACCGAGTAAGTTGCGATAAAGAGCAACAAAAAATATACTGAAAGAAAATGCTGGTATCACGCTAAGGGACGTGACTGACGTTGTAAAATAGAATTTAATTCATGCAACTGACGTATTGAAATAGAATTTCATTCATGTTCTAATGACGTAATAATATGCTGAATTTAAAGAATGATATAAAGATCGAAAAAATAATTAAAACTATAACAAAAAATCGCAAAACTTTATTGTCAATAACGCTATTCTCCCAGTCTCACCATAATGCAAATATCTATCATCTACGTATATAAAAAGCAATGTGTATATCCATACATTTCATACATGACGTCATTTTTTACGGCATGGGTAAAGTAGTGATAATGATGATGATGATGATGATGATGATATTCACGTTTGTTCAACTAATTGTCAACTCATTGTTCCAACCTTTGAAGTGGTCTCGATAAAAGTAATTCTCATGACATTAGCGTATGTTTTCAGACTGGATGTGTGTGTGTGTGTGTGTGTTGTTGTTGTTGTTGTTGTTGTTTTTGTTTTTGTTGTTGTTGCTGTTAACCCCTGTCAACGAAATAAGAAGAGGTATATGTATATGCTCATGTCTCTCGGTCCTCATGATATGTCTAGACGTTCTGAATGAATTTCATGACATTTTGTGGAAGAGCTTGACATAGGCTAAGGAAGAATTGATTGAACTTTTGGCGAATCCTGGAATTTTTACAGCTACCTCCCGTGCATAGCACCTATATATGAACTGATTTTCATTCAGCTTTTAGTGATAATGGCGTTAGCGAAGGTATACCCTGTCTAACTGATTTTTAGTTCTTATTTTCCAGTAATATTTATTGGAATTTAAGTTCACTAAATTATTGGGTTACAATCAAAGAGGTTTGTGCATCGTCACTTATACACACTTTTTTTCCTGTCTAATACTTTGACCAACAAGTAATGAAGAAGAATCAAGATATCCGGTAACAAGGGGAGATTCGATTCACGCCTTTCCAACGGAAATTCACGCAAAAGTGACGATAGTATTCGCAACCATAATTTGAACTCCATTCCCCGATTTTATATTTGGATCGCTATCAGCAGTACCCATTCACCCCTTTGCTAAATGCAACCACACACCTCCGTGATAGCGATGTTATTGAAATTCTGAAAGTAACTCCATTCAAAATAATTTAATCAAATATCATAGTTTTCCAAATATAAGCCTCCCCCACTTTTCAAAAGTTCATTTTACGCCACTTTCTCGCTCTTACGAAGAGGTGAAAATAACGTTCAGCGGTGATTTGTTAGAGAGGCAGTGCGCACGCGCACACACACACAAACACACACACACACACACATACACTATCTCCTGTAGTGTAGTCTCCTGTACTTTTCACCATCCCAACCACCACCGACTCTGCTTAACATACCATCATCAAAATTCTAGAGTGTGTGAACGCTCAAATATTGTTTTCATATAAATTAATGGTATTTGCTTCTTGTTTTTATGCCATTTCGGGTTACAAAAGTTTTTTTTAATTAATTTGTAGGAACGTACGACTTCACGATAGAGGGGGAACCTCTATCTAATATTCATCATTCAAAGATATAAATCTTTGGTCAAATATTTCAGTTTTAAAAGTAATCGATTAACAATTAATACGCATTCATGTCTCCTCCGTTTTAATGGATTTCGTTTTGTTTTTTTTTCCAGACCCCCGCCTTCGCCCTGATGATGCCTGCATCGAAGTGAGTGCTACTGACTGTAGTGTCGACAGTGATGGGACTGACGGCATGGGGATGTCCCCTCGTCGTTCCCTTTCGCCGGACAGCGACAGCAAACTGGGTAGCAAAGCAGACGACTTTGTCAATGGCAGTGGAACCAGCAACAAAACCCGACGAAGACGAACGGCCTTCACAAGCGAACAACTCCTGGAGCTGGAGAAAGAATTTCACAGTAAGAAATACCTTTCCCTGACCGAACGTTCGCAGATTGCACACAATCTCAAGCTAAGCGAGGTGCAGGTGAAAATCTGGTTTCAAAACCGCCGTGCCAAATGGAAGAGAGTAAAGGCTGGTATTGTTCACGGGCGTCACGGAGGAGATCCAAACAACAAGCCGAAAATAATTGTGCCAATTCCTGTGCACGTCAACAGAATGGCTATTCGGACTCAGCACCAACAGTTGGAGAAATCAGTTATCAGGCCTTTGTAGTCTCGCGTGAGCCACGAGAAAGAACGAGTTGTGGGATAAAATGATTGGTAAAGACCTGTCAAGAAGAAGAAATACAAAGATTCGTTAACTCTTTCTTCAGATAGTTTGAGAATGAAATGCTCTATTCAAAGAGTTTTTTTCAAATAATTGAACCGATTCTTCTGATTAATTCTGTTGTTCACATAACGTTTCGGTCGATTCAATCTACGGTCTTCTTCAGCTGTAATACGTAACACTCGAGAGTCTCATTTTTGGTCACTTTCTCCGATAGAACAAAGCAAAAAAACTGTAGCGGACAGAAATTTTAAATGTCGACAGCAACACATGTGAAATAAGTTTTTCTATGTTCAACATTACGTACAGTACAGCTTATTCCATAATTTTCAACAAGGAGATTTTCTCACTTCCTTTCTTTGTCAAGCACATGATTCCATCTTGTGTTCCTGTTGAGCTATGAAAGCCACACCGAGTTGAAATCTGCACTGGATCGACTGAGAAAATAAGCCGACAAAAAAGACGGAATTGTCTTTGTTTTTTTATTGAGACTGGTATCTTTAGAACGGGCTCCCGTTCAGTCAGTTGAACAATGACAGACAAGTGTGTTGAATTTTGTATTTTGCTACATTTTTCACCAGTTATGAAACCCCGTTTGGAAATCAAAATGAAATAGTTTGAGAATGATTCAGTAAATTGTGTTTATTTGTATGATTGTATATGTGCAAGTCTACACACACTTCCTTGTGTAAATAATAATGTGTGTGTATGTATGTAAGTTAGAGAAAGAGAGAGTGGGGACGGATTCAAATTGTATTCAAAAGTTTCATTGATTCAAACATTCCGGACATTACACAGAATTCAACGAAACTTTTGAGATCGCATTTCAGGGTTATTTTTTTCGCAGGGGGGGGGGGACTCGCCAATTTTTTCAAACATTTTTTTCTTTATTTATTTTTTTCTTATTTTGAAAGATTATACAACACAAGAGCCAAATTCAAGAACACGGACAAAAATTAAATCGAAACAGTTTTTTTTGTTTTTTCTTTAAGAGTTTTTTTTTAGACATTTGATTAAGTTATTCTCATCTGTAAATATCTTCCTTGCCAAGAGCCTGTGGTATGATTAATTTTCTTGGCCTGAGTTTAGAATTCTACAAAATGAGTACAATTCAAGTACAAACAATGGTTGATTTTGACGAAACAGGTTGTTTATTGACTGAATACTTCGAAGTGTTTATCTCCCATTCGGAATCATTCTCATAACATTCAACAGGAATCATTTATTTTTGATTTTGATGAATATTGTCTCTTAGGAGAAATAATGAAAATGTTGGCCTCGAGTGAGTCTCAAACCCCAGTCAATGATGCAGCGAAACTCACGCCAATCCAGGGATTTTCCATCATAGCAGTGCTGTTTCTAACTGAATGATTTTATTTTTCAGATATTTCGTATGAAATCAATGGAGAACTTTTCCTAATGGGACAAAGACTTTCACCCTATCAAATCTCCATGCATCCATTTTCAAAATCCCCGTCTGGACATGCTCAATTGTTTTAATGTACTGGACAAGTGTCAGTGTCCTTTTCAAGCTGCAACGCGCTCTATGTGCAAGTAATACAATGTCTGCAAAAGAACTTATGTTAGGTTTGATTATGGGATCGAACCCTACACGTGGTTCAATTTTTCAGCACCTGCTTTTATATTTGATGAGCAGTTGTCATTCTGAATTAAATGCTAATCAAATCAAGGTGAAACACTAAACTAGTTGCGCATCTGTAGAACTCTTTTTTTCTCTCCGTCAATTTTCTTCCCTTCTTACAGAAGCTGTAAAATAGTTCATCTTTCATTGACGCTCGCGAAAATGCACACAGAATTCACTCGTTAACAAATGCCAGTTGACATCCACAACAACATTATAAAACAAACAATTTTTCATTAAAAAAAACAAGAAATGAAATAGGAGTTAACACCAATAAACACAAAATTAACTTTCGAATTAAATAGATTAGAAATATTTCCACCGAAAAACTATAATCCTTTTTTTTAACTGTGACGTAAGTCAATAGTTCTGAGAACAGGAAAAATGTTCTGACCAAATTTTGAATAGTTAATTCGTTACAAAAGCTATTAACCTGACTCGAAGATGGAATGGTGAGAGAGAGAAATGGACAGCGTTCGTAACGAATAAAGAAAGTTGTTATTTTGATAAGAGGGAGGATAATAAGCCAGAGGAAACGTTGGTAGAGATAAAAAGATACGATATAGTGAGTGGGCAAAGAAAGAAGAATGTGTTATTTGTTTTTTTTACGTCACACTACGCCATATAATTCCTTTTTTTTTAATGAATCCTCAAGATAAAAAAGATAGAACGTCAAGAAAATGAGAAAGAAAGAAGAAAAGAAAGACAGCAGACGATACAGTGTTTACACTTCATACATATATTCATAACTTTTTTCATTTTACACTGAAATATGTTGCATTTCGGGCGATATTTGCATTTTATTTTTGTTGCATTGATTATTTATTTTAACGGGGATTAATTTGAAAACTCAATTGTGAAAAAATAGTTTTATTACCGAAACAAATGTTGATGAATGTTGTCAAACGCTGTCAAAAATTGAATATGCAACGTCGTGGGTTTTGTACAGAGTCTGTTCTTTTTCTTGTTTTCTCTCTAACAGCGAAGAACATCGCAGTTAGAATTGGAATTCTCTCTGAAGACTCAAACATGTTGAATGGAATCACTCTTTGCTAAAACAAAGCCTCTTTTGACGCTTGGCTTTATAACTAAGTATCTAGTCAAATTGCAGCAAAGTTGATTATCATGTTTCCGTTCTAGTATAGTCTCTAATTCTTTACCCAAAGTTCAGAATTCTTGTGACATATCTTCCTGCATCAACACAAATGATTGATTGATATTCTTTTTTTTTTTTAAAAAGAGTATTTCCAAATGATTTTTCACAAAAAATTCAAGCCGATTGATTCTGAATGACTGAGTTTTGATTGTTTAATTAGATCGTTCGTTAATTGAGTTACTTGGTCAAATGAAAAAACATTTAATGATGACAACATTTTAAAAAGACAAAAGAAAATAAGACAGTAACGAACACTTTTTTTTTTACCCAGCGCCATTTTTCTTTGGACCAAAGTTCCCAAGATTGTACATACATTGATAATTCAAGTAACGTTGAGATCGAAAAATTCTTCGAATCATCGATTAGATCAAATATCAAAACAATAACAATAACAACACCCCCACCTCCCCCAACAAACAAACGAACTGATATTTATCCACAGAAATAAAATGTGTTTTTAATTTATGATCTCAGGGGTAAAGCTCCGATGAATATTGAGACAATCTTGAGATTGGTGACAGAATCTTATAATTATTAAAACCAAGTGAGTGACGAATGACGTCACTTCCGTCAGGGGAGATCGGCTCATTGTGGCTGTTTTTTTGGTGTTTATGTTTTGACTCTTTTTCTTTTGTTAAAGAAAACGAAAAACAAAAATTGGAATGAATAAAATGCAGTCCGTGACAAAATACCCTGCCTTGCTTGTTCATCGCCTTCAAATTGCGTTGTCACTTTAATGCACTTTCAACCTTTTCTCATCATGCGGCACACTAATCCAGGTACTAAAATGGTCGTGGCACAGCATGTATTTCATGATAGATTCAAAAGAAAATTAATAATAATAATGTGTTCAGAAGTTAAACAAACTGATGATTTGATGGTTTTGTTGACATATATATATATATTGTTGATCCTGGTTTTCAAAAGATTTTGAATGATTTGTGTATGAATGTTATTACAACACTTTGGAGTAACAGTAATGTTAGGATGAATTCAAATGTTATTTTTGTATCCATACTGGGAACACTGCTTCACAGCCCTTGTGTGAGGGAAGATCGACCCTCCTACAGGACTCCTGCGGCACACCTATGGATGCTCCGCGATAGACTGTCGTGCTGCGGCCCATGGGTTCAAATCGCTGTTTTAATGCAAAAGAAGAAAATGAGCAATATTTACTGTGTGTTTGTGTTCAATTTCAGGGTTTCTAAAAGACATTCATCATAAGTGAAGTTTATACGTTCAAAGAAAACAAGTAAAACTAGATAACATGCCCAACACAACCTAACTATATACAATGAAAATCGGTTTATATTATTTTACAAGAATATAAAACAACCATTTTTTCAATCAAAAGTTCATGTAATCAAATTGAAATCAAACCTTTTTTTACAAAAAATAAATAAATTTCACCAACTTGACAATTTCGTCGATTCAGCGTAACATACATCTACGATGAAGGAGAGATAACTGTAATTTAATTTTCTATATCTTAATCGGACTGTAGTTTTCCTACTCTTGATATTTGAAAAAAATCTCTCAATCGAAAACAAATTCCTGGATTGTCCCAAAAATTTACTCAGTACTTGCTAAGCCCCTGGTCCACCCATCCACAAATATCATAGAGAATTTAATTGAGAGTCTTTGGATGTATCACGCATGCAAACATGAGTGAATGCTTTAATCTATCTATCTATCTATCCATCTATCTATCTATATATCTATCTATCTATCTATATATCTATCTATCTATCTATATATCTATATATATCATCATCATCATCATCAGTCTTTTAGCGTCCGTCGTTGGACATTTGGAGGATTTGCCACACTTCTCTATCATGGGCGTCACGGTGCCAGTACTTCCTGAACTTGTCTAGCTTATCTCTCCATCTAACATTTTGCCTGCCTCAGTTGCGCATATGGTCTCGGGGAATCCATGTTGTGAGTCGTGATGTCCATCGATTGTCAGCCATCCTTGCAACATGGCCAGCCCACCGCCATTTGAGATTTTTTTTTTTTATGGATTCTATGATGTCTCTAACTCTTGTCTTTTCCCGGATATAATTAAAAATATCCTTTAGTCGAAAACAAATTCTAAGCTATTTTAGAGGTTTCCCAGATGTAATACGAAAAAAATACTAGTCTGATATCAATAATATTATATCTTATGTCAGACGTTGGAATTCTATCACATGTAATACTAATAGTGTGAAATGTGAACATATAAGAAAGTGATGAAGAAGTGATTTTTGCAGGTGTGGTACCGCTGAACTTTCAGTAGCAAGTAAGTTTTAAGGGTTGGAGTTGCTAGCCTCACTCCCAATCTCCCTCCTTTTCCTCAAGATGACCAAAACGGACTGAATGGTTTTACAACGAATACAAATGTCGTTTAAATCAACATTCAAAATCATTATTCAGTGGATTTCGTGGCAAATTCACGACCTGAAAACAACATTCTCACCTCACTAAAATTGAAAAAAGCACGTGCAGACCGAGATAACTCAACAACTGACCATTGCATGAAGTTGATATTCGGCCGATATAAAATATCTAAATCGGCAACACTGAAGCGAAGTGAGTTTACAGTACTTCGAATTTATATATATATATATATATATATATATATATATATATATAAATATATATATATATATATATATAATATATATATATATATATATATATATATATATATATATATATATATATATATATATATATATATATATATATATATATAAAATTCGGATTAGTAATTTAGACAGTCTCTTGGAAATCAGTTGTTCGTGAGTTCAAATCACGGCATGGTTTTGAAAAATTGGTTTTCACCCCCTTATTTTGACGAGGATCGTTCTTGTTGTTCTTGTTGCTACGGTAGAAAAATAGTCAACTCCAGTTTTGAAGTCTGACAATTTAAGAAACTTGAATTTTATGAAAGTAAGCGTAAAATGAATGAATACAAGCCGATGAATTGTACGCCTTGCTTGAATGGCCGCTCGAATTTTGCTTTGAAATTAACAGGGAAATCATGTGCAAACTCATCATGCCCACGCCTTGTTTGGTTATTAGTTGTTCTAATCAGGCGACCATATCGTCCAGGTGTCTGCATTAAATGAAGCTTACTTTACCATGATTAAAAAGCATAGGCGGTCGCACTGTTAGAAAGATTATTTTTCAAAAACTGCTTAATAGTGCAGCTGAGAAATTTTAAGCCGGAACCTTTTTGAGGTGAACAAAAGAAAATCCGACATTCCCAAACAAGATGGCCGAAAACGAGTGAAACATTTGACAAAAGCCGTCAGCAGCTGCCGTCGGTGAGCCTGGATTTCAAAGCTTTTCTCTACAACGTCCATTTCCTTTGCTTTCATTTCATTTCATTTCTTTCTTTCGTTTTTTCTCTCTTTTCCTTTTCGCTTCCTTCCTATTTTCTGATTTTCTTTTCTTTCTCTTCCTTCTTCCAAATATATTTTCTTCTCCTTTTCATCTTTCTTTTTTTCCCGTTCGCTTTATCCTTAACGTTTATTTCTTTTTCTTTCCGAATGAATAGCTGTTTTTCCTTCCTTTGCATTTTTTTATGAGCTTTTTTCATTCATCATTTTCCTCTTTCTTTCCTTTACTGCTTCTCCTATTTGCCCACTTTATTCCCACTTTTCCAAATTCTCATTCATTACTTCTTAATTATCAGACTTCATCTTTTCTTTCATTGTTTCTTCCTTCTTTCTCATACTAGGATATTATTATTATTATTATTATTATTATTATTATTATTATTATTATTATTATTATTATTATTATTATTATTATTATTATTATTCGCTTGCCTTCTTTTCCCGCCAATTAAATGGAATGAAAATACGCCATCTTTGAAAAAAAGGGAAGGGATAAAGCAAAGCCTGTATCTGTGTGTTCGCATACGCTTAATCAAGCAGCTGCTATGTATCGCATCTACATCACTGCTATTACTGCGATTTATGTCTCCATAGTTAGATAGAAAATATCTACAAGCATCACTGATTTTTCAGGTAAAAACTAATGTTTTTTTCATATCAAAAAAGAAACTCGTTTATTTTCCTGTTTCCTTATTGTTTTAAAATTATCTAAGACGGAAAGAATAAAGAGTTGTAGAGAATCAACAAAAAAATAAGTTTCGTTAAAGGTGGGCATTTCTTCTCATTCTGTTGCAACTGTGGCGAGAAATCATGCTCTTCGGTGGGATATAAGAATACAATTTTCCACATAGCCACTCCCAAATCTTGTTAATATGGATTCAAGTTCAGGTATTTAGTATAAAATAAGAGATAAATATAACATCCTTATTATTTAAAACAGAAAATCTGCATAGAACCCAATAATATATAATAATTCAAAGATAAACAGGCAACAAAAAGGTGTTGTCTTTGTATCTTTTGAGATGTGCAGAAAAACTAGTCTACATGATATATGTACTGGTTTTTAACTTTGTAAACCCCGTACAAACCGAAAACCTTTTTTTATTACTGTTTTTAAAATTTTTAGTGTTAGGGAGACAATTTACGCACTGCAATGGAAAGCAAAAACATTAGAACTCTAGGAGTATTAGTTTTGGAATTCAGGAATGAATACATCTGGGATTTTTATAACCTATTGAAAAAAAAAGAAAAACTCCCAACTATAACTAATGATACTTTTTTTTTTTTTGTCTTACAACATTCAAATTCCCTGGGGAGAAATTCTACAACGTTTGAGCATCCATCAGAAAAATTCACTCCAGATTTTCCGCAAATAGGAAATTTTGCGTACAAGTAGTACAGAAAGATCACCAAAATTCTTCATATCCTGGGAAGAGGGCAAGTCCAGGAATCGAGTGACACCCTGAGTTACCGGACTGGGTGACAAAATCATATGTTGGAATGGAAGGAAAAATCTCTCTTCATCGTCATCATCTTCATCATTTTCACTCCTTTTGAATTCTGGGAATTCGGAAAGTCCCCTAGATTCCATATATTGTGGTCTTCAAAGATTTGAACTCAGCTTTATTTTGCATCTGACGTTGGAGCTGTATAGTCGACAGTGATTTTTCTTTAGAATTTCTTCCGTAAGCCTTCATAATATTTTTTACATCAAGTCTAAACAACAGTTGTTTTTGCAATGAAGAATTTGTTCGTCGTGTTTTGTGCACAATGTATATTAGATCTGCAGAAATTGGACATAGAGGGTGTTTTGGTAATTGGCCGTAATTTTTCATTGGAGTACATGAAACTCCAGTCGTCAGGCCCTGTAATGATAGTAAATTCAATTCTCCTCGTAGCCTTTTTTGACCATTTTCTTAGAAATCCGTGCCATATTGGTTCGATTTCAGTCATTTCCTTTACTAACAATGGATTTCTTTAGACAGTTAGAATTCACTTCCATCAAACCCTGAAAAATGTATCGTAATTTTCTTCCTTCAGTTCGACGGTCTAACCATCGAGCTGCATACAGAAACGTTTGACGGGGATTTGAACGAAAGCTGTAGGAAATAGCATCAAAGAAAATGGTTTGAAAATCAGATTGTTTGGGGTAAGAGACTTTAAATAAATACCTTAAAAGTATTAGGTTAATTTCACTCCAATCTTCTCCACGTTTTTTGGTGAAGTGTTAGGTCGGAGTTGGATTTGGAAGGAGGAGATGGGTGTGGTCGAGAATAGGTCAAAATAACAATCAGGGAGTCACAAGGGACGTTAGATAAAGGCAATTTGGAAGCTGAGATGAAAGAATGTTGGACAGAAAGAAAGAAGGGTTTCGAAAAAGAGATAATGGAAACTGAAGAGAAAGAGATAAAAAAAAACTTTACAAGAGGAATGGACTGAGAAATCGAGAGAGGTAGTAGAGATGAAAAAGAGGGAAGTCGAGAGACACTGATTGATAAAGAGACAGAGAGAGAGAGAGAGACGTTTGAGGTAAAAAGGACAGAGTTCTACACGATTATAAAAAGGGGATGACTTGAAGAGAAACTCTGGCAAAGAATGGGAACAAGTAAGGGGAAGGGAGGAAGGAGAAAGTTTGTTGATAAAGACGTTGGAACAAGTAAAAGCTGTGAGAACAGAGGATTAGAGAAAAGCAAGTCAGGTACACTGAGGTGAACTCTTTTGGTGCTAACACAATTTGACGTCTATTTTAGAGGGTCTTGAAGATCAAAACACTAAAAGCTCGCCGGATTGTTGTAACCCTTTGCCGTCCATTGGGATATTATTATTTCTTTCAGCTGTTTTACTTGAGATTAACATTATTCCTTCCAGCCTTTTTCTTTCTTTTCTTTTCTTCTTTCTTTTTTCTTTCTTCCCTTTTTCTAATTTCTTCTTCCCTTCATTCTTTTATCTTTTACTCCTTATCCCCGCTTCGTTCTTCACTTCCTTCCCTCTTTCTTTATTTATTTCTTCATTTCCTTGCTTCCTTCTCTCTTTCCTTCTTTTCTCTACTTCATCTCCATCTTTCCGCCCTTCTTTCTTTCTTTCTTTCTTTCTTTGCTTCTTTTCTCTGTTCCTTTCTTCATTCCTTTCTTTGAGCCTTCCTTCTTTTCTTTCTTTTTCTGTCCTCTCCCCACCCCTTCTTTTCTTTAATTTCTCTCTTTCTTCATTTCTTTCTTCTTTTTCTTTCTTTCGTTCTCTCTTTGTTTCTTTTCTTTCCACCTTCCTTCCTTTTTGGTACCATTTAATTTTTCCTTCTTTCTTTCGTTTTTCTTCTTGCTATTACTACCATCCTATCTTTCTTTCTTAAACTACCACTATATCCCTCTTTCTATCCCTTTATCGTTCTTTTTATTACCATTCTTTTTTCCCTCTCTCTCTCTCTCTTTCTCTCTCCCATTCTTTCTTTTTTTTGCCACCATCCTAACATTTTTCATTCTCATTAACCCACCTTCTTTTTAATTCTGTTTCCTCTTTTCTCCGCCCCCATGTCTGTTCCTCTCATTTTACCTTTTGATATCAGTTCCGTAAACGGACGCCGGTCATTGGGGGATGAAGAGTCTCCTTACTGCTTGACTTCCATAAAATCTCCCCTCTGAAAGTTTTTTTTTAACAGCTTTATGGCCGTTCTCTGACAGACACCGACAAATTTCTTCAAGACAATGCTATAATTCAAACCAACAGCGTCCCTGATCAAGAGACGACATGCACAGGTCTGCCGTTCGCTCTCATCAAGATCATTCCATTTTATATCATCGCAGTCCATTAAGATTGTTTTCAAGAAAGGAATTTTTCATTTGTTATAATTCTTCAAATAAATGATTTAATCACAGTATTACGAAGGTTAGAGTTCTGGCTAAGTTCCTAAAATACAGCAGTAAACGAAGCAGCTAAATAGAGTCATTATAACAAACTATGAATAAAGATTGTGCCAGCAATCATATCGAAATACATGATGTCGCTGTTGAGCCCCGACAAGATGGAATTGATTAGTGCTCTAAACCTCATCTGAGTTGGTGAAATTTCACGGGGTGTTGATGCATATTGCTAGATTATGAATAATCGTGTGGCTGTGTGTGTATGTGAATGTGTCCATGTGAATGGTTCATACGCCACAAGTATAAGAATATACTTGTGGCGTATGAACCATAGTGTACATTATACAGTTATTTCGGAAACAGTCCACGATGCTTTCTTTTATTTCTATTCATTTCGGAAATTCAACTTGATAAAGTTTATTGCAAAAGACGTTTGGGAAAGAGGGCTATTGCGAACTTAGCTCGTAAACGCAGTCGATTCAGGGCAATAATGGTTTTTAAACCAACCCCACATCTCGAAACGGACTGTGTAAAAGTTCAGAGAAATTGGATATGAAACCTTGAAGCATCCTCCATATTCACCTGACATTCCTCCAACTTCAAGCATTTTGAACTTCATATCCTCAATAAAACGATAAGTAAGCCATAATTTGCACTTTTACTGGATTTGTGACTGCTATATCTAAAGAATGTTTTAGAGATGACATGTTATCATATGAAAATCGTTGTAAACAAGTTATTGCTTCAAGTTTGCCATATTCTTATTATAACATCCTTTATCTTACTGTTCAGAAAACGACATTCCATAAGCAACTATGAAATAAATTATGACACATGTTTTCGTACCTTTCATCGTTATGTTTACGAGGCCGAAAGTGCACTTCTTAACTATCGACTTGTATTTTCAATGCATTCTTGAAGAGGGAGGTGTCCTCCTATTCAAACTTTGGTATTGGGTGAATATAAAACAGACTATATGTCTGACCTTCAATGCAATGGACTTAATCACCCGGAATTCCGCTTCAGGAAAGAACATCACTGCTTTTCTTCTGGCTATAAAAAAAGAAGCACCGGTGGCCAAGCAGTTAACAAGACGGCAAATGAAATCAGCGAGCCGGGTTCAAATTCTGTATTGAAATAATCTGCGTTCCCTTTGCCCTAATACCAAAAGATGAGGCATGAATCCATATCTTCTCTTTCCCAGCTATTGGTAAAATAGCGGGTGAAGTGAGTGACCCTTTTTCAGGTGCCTATCACCTCCTAGTCAATTCTATAAATAGCAAACAATGAAAATCGAAGTCAAGTGGACGAAAAGAAATATCGAGCGCCGGGCAGGGACAACTGAAGCCTGAGACAGCGCAAGGACGCCACTTTATTTTGTCGATGAAAGGACCTATAAACCAATTTCTGAAGAGTCTTTTAGGGGTGCAAAACATTACCATTGCCGTAATCCAGTGGTTGCATAATGAATCATCGCACCAGTAATTCTTCGCACGTGTCTTCAACGTGTTTGTTTGCCGTTTTAAACAACATTTTCGAATTTATTCAAATTGTTTCAACACAGTACGTTTAAACATTTTTCTGGCTAGTCATCCTCTGACGAAACAAGTTTATGAAGTTTTTTTTCTTTCAAACACACAAGTTAAAATCTTTTTTCTCCGGCTCTTTTATGTTTTATTATGCATCTGCTAATCCCTGCACGGATGAGCTAATTTCCAAGACTTTTGGGGGAATTTTGTTAGGTTCCATGTTTCAGCACAATATTTGACCATCGGTATTGGAGATTCGCTGTCCTAGATAGAGGTGTGTTGTGGTCTACTTTCTCCTGCTCTGCATTTTCGATTTCAGTCGTTGTGTCTTTGTCCCCAACATGTTTGTTGAACATCACATTTGTTTTGCTGAGGTTCATGCGAAGGCTAACTTTCTTGCTTGCTTCATTTAGTTCGTCTAATATCATTTGGAGATAGTGAAGTTTCTTAGCAAAGACAACGGTATTGTCAGCAAATCTAAGGCTACTTACGTATTCTCCGTCTATCATGATTTCTTTGTATTCCCAATCTCAGTAGCAGATGATCATCTCAAGGCAGGCTAAGAAGAGTTTCGGTGAACCAGTATCAACTTGTCTTCATCCCTTTTTTTTTTAGTTGGAATGGTTAAGAGTCTTTATGCAGCCTGATTGAGGGATCCGCTGTGTCGGTAGATATGTTGAAGTACTCTAATGTATACGGGGTCTGCACTTCGTTGTATTGTGCATCAATGACTTTGGGGGTTTCGACTAAATAGAAGGCCTTTTAAAGTCAACAAATGCTACAACTAATGGCAGTCTGTATTCTGCTGCTTTCTCTTTTTAAGTTGGTTTACTGAATAGAGATGGTCGATGGTTGAGTAGCTTTTACTGAAGCCAGCTTGTTCCTGTGGTTGGTTTTCATCTAGTGTTCTACTGATTCGGTTGGTGATCACTTTGGTGAAGAGTTTGTAGATGCAGTTTAGTGGGCATATTGACTTTTAGTTGTGGAGGTCTTTTGGATTTCCTTTTTTGTATAACAGCATTATGATTTCAGTGTTCCACTTTTCAAGGACTTTACTTTGTTTGAATCGTGTGCATCCGTGTGTCCACGTGTGTGCGCGTGTGCGTGTGCACATGTCTGTGCGTGCGTACGTGAATGTATGAATGTGCATGTGCATCTGTGTGTATGTATGAGTGAATCCATATGAGTATGTATGTATGTATGAATACGTGTGTGTCAATTTAGATGCTTTTGTTGCCAACTGAGATGTTTTTTCCTTCATTTTCCGGATTTGAAAGTGACTTCCAGAATTGAAAAATAGAAAAATCACATCCAAAATGGTAACTTCGGAGTGTGTGTGTGTTGGTGATGTGCGCAAGCACGTGTATTTGTGTGTGAGAGATAGGAAAAGCAATCGTTGGCGTCTCTGGATGTTGACAACGAAATGAAAAAACAGGAACCAAAATGCAAAGCACTTTCTTTTCTGAACTGAACGAAAGAAAATGCAAACACGTGACCTATACTACAGGCCTTACCCATAATCCAGTGGACTTCCGTTTTTTTTACATTCTTTTTATGTGTTCTTAAAGATTTTCTCGCTCGAATAAATTTCTGTGAATTGTTTTTGTGAGCTTCTCTCTTTGCACATATCTGCGTGCGTGCTTGAGAGAAGAAGGGAAAAAGAGATGTCTTCTTCACTTGAGAGAGAGAAAAATCGTGTCTGCACATGAGAGAGGGAGAGAGAGGGAGAAAAGTCGTCTGTACCAGAGAGAGGGAGAGAGCAGTAGAGTCCCTACATGAGAGAGATAAAGCGAGAGAAATCGTTTTTACATTAGAGAGAGAGAGAGAGACGGAGAGAGAGGACATCAGTATGTACGACCTTGTCGATGTGTATTAGAAAGATGTCTATACGTACGAATATAAAATAATTAATGCGTGCTTCCTTTGAAACATTATTAACAAATTCATTTCCAGCAACTAAAGTTGATGATGGAATCCAAATGAAGACTTCGCGATAGATATTGATTCCTATGGCAAATGTTTTTGATCTTGAGCATTTATCTAGAAAGCATATATATATATATATATATATATATATATATATATATATATATATATATATGTATATGATTAACTACCTTTTAATTTTATTCGTTGGACATAGATCTTCCCCATGGTTCGACGGACCTCTCTATCTTGGGTGCCGCGGATCTGGTACTTTCTGAACTTGTCTAGCTTGTCACGCCATCTTATTTTTTTTCGGCCACAGTTTTGCATATGATCTCTTGGAATCCATGTTGCAACATGACCAATCCATTTCTATCTGATTTTCCAAATGGATTCTACGGTATCTCAAATTCCTGTTTTTCTCTAATACATTGTGCTATTTTATGGTCTCTCCATGAAATGATGAGAATGGTTCTCTCCTGTGCACGTTGCATGGTTCTCAGTTTGAACGTCAATCTCTTGTTTAGGTTTCACGTTTCAGATTTCTATCGGGCGAACGAATTGGTTGTATACTCTTCATTTTAGGACGAATGGGATTTTCTTGTTTTTGAAAGCTGAGCTCGCCAACTTGGAGTGATTCTTCGTCTGATTTCTTCTTCTTTTGAGGTTGTCGTGCATATTCGTTGTTAAAAGTGTAGCATTTCCATACTGACTGACATGTATTGTCCTGAACATGTTTGTTGTACATGGCTTTTGACTTCATGTGAACACAAATTGCTTTGCACTCTCCATTCAGTTCTTCTAGCATTATTCGTAGATCATGGAGGTTCTCAGTAAAAAGATTACTTACTGATATTACTAAGGTATTTGCTGTCTATTCTGATTCCTTTATTTTCCAAGTCTAAGTTTCGGAAGATCATCTCGGGGCAGGCTGTGAAGAGTTTGGGTGAGCTGGTATCGAGATGAAAATGTTCAGAGTCTTTGTGTGAAGGGACTGCTGCGTCAGTAAATATGTTGCAAGACTCTGAAATATTCAGGATTATATGATAGCATCAATGATCTTGTTGGTTTCCACTGAGTCGAAGGCTTTCTTGAAATCGACAAATGCTACAAAGAATGGTATTTTTTATTCTGATTCTCTTTCTTCAGGATTTAACAGATGGAGATGGTCGATGATCCGATAGCTTCTTCTGGAGCCAGACTGTTCCCGTAGTTGGTTTTTATCAAGTGTTTTGATGATTGAGTTGGTAATTACTCTGGTGAAAGATAACCATAAACACAGGCAGTCTGTCCCCTAAACATATTCATATATATATATATATATATATATATATATATATATATATATGCATACACACACACACATATATATACGTAGATATAAATAGATAGATACTCACAAACATATACAGATAGAAATATTATGTATGCATGATCTAATTCTACACATTATGTTTACGTATCAATGTTGATATATATATATATATATATATATATATATACGTACACGTATGAATACATGTACAAGCAATCATTTCGCACACATAGGTAAGATACATACGTTTATCCTAAATCAGGCTAATGACGTATTTTCGTTTCTTTATTTCAATACGAATTTCCAATTTTGTGAACCCATATAATACATCTTCACCGTATTTGATATTCCCACATACATTCTTGATACAGGTTAAAACACACACAACCTTTTCAAAACTATTTTGTCTGCCCACAATTCAAATTTAACTTAAAAACGGTTGTTTTTTTTCCTCCCTTTATCAGCCTTCTGAAGAAGTCCAGAAAATAGACGAAACGTCGGAATGAAATTTCAATGATTTAAAAACAAAACATCTGATATTTCTATTCCATTCTTATATTGTCGGATTAAATATACCAATATTAATTCACACACACACACGCACACACACACACACACACATACACACACACACACACACATATATATACATATATATACATATATATTAGTTTGTTCACTGTCTGCCTGTCCATTTCAGTCTTTTAAGGCAGATCTATTTCAATCTGTTCATATCTAACTATGTGACTGGGTGCATGTGTGTGTGTGTGTGGAGGGGAGTTCTGTTAATGAAGAAGGCTTGAATGTGAGGCTCTTTCATTAATCGTCCCGTGCATATGTATATGTGTAACCTTGTGTGTGTGCGTGTGTGTGTATGTGTGTGTGTGTGTGTGTGCATGTAAAATAGAATTAATTCCCAAAAGATGTACAGGGCGTGACAAATAAGGACATCCGCTGCCTGCCTCTTTTGTTCAGCTTCTGTCGGGGGCGGGTACTCGTTGCACTGGCTTGGCCCTGGACTCTTGACGGTCGAACGACCCAGGTAGACTTTAGTGTGTTTCGGTAAAAGAAAGATGAAGTCTGTTCCAGTGAACAATTAGTTGTTTTTCATTTCTTCTTCCACGCTCTGTCCTGAAAAAAACTCGTTGCTCAAACCTCACCACCGCCATTATTATGTTAATGAGATGCAAATAACGATTAATCGTCTTTACTCATTGCTAAATACATTTTGTCGGCAAAGAAAAAAAAGGTTTGAAAACTGAAAGAAAACAGGTCTGGTTAGTCACTCAGTGGGAACCGTCACGTAACCAATATATTTTGGCTGCATGTCATGTTAAGGTTATCAATTTAAAAAAATGGAAAAAAAATGAGATGATTAAGGAATGACTTATCTCTCTAGGACTTTTGTTGCACAGTAACCAGTAAAGATCGTCTTGATTTTGAAAAAAAAAGACTGAATGTTGCAGGATATAAGCTAGGGGACCAATTTAGTATAAACTTTTATCGCAAAATGGACTCCTTTCGCAAAGCAAGAAAACATTTTTTTATAAGACGTTTTAGGGATGAAATGTTTGAAAAGCTTAAAAACTGAGGAAACGAGTGTTGTCAGTTTTGGTGACAGATCTGGTTAACAGTTTCTGGAAAGCACTTTGTTGTTTGGCGAAACTCTTTTTCATTGAATTTTTATCTTTTCTTTCTTCTTTAACGTTTCTCTGATTCTTCTTTTTTGTCAAATTTAAACTATAGATGCATTGTGGTCTCTCCATGTGAGATTGAGCATTATTCTGTCATGTAGACGTTGCATGCTTCTTAGTTTGAAGGTCTGTTTCTTGGTTGGGTTCCTTAGGTTCTATAAGTGACTAGCGGGAGGATGCATTGGTTGCATATCCTTCTTTTAAGGATTAATGGGATCTTTTTGTTTTTGAAGGTTGGGCTTGCATTGCCAAAGGCTTTCCATCCTAGGGTGAATTCCACTCTCAAACTAATACATCCACGCGATTTAAGCATATTCACCTTCTCTCTCTCTTTCTCTCTCTCTCTCTCTCTCTCTCTCTTAGTTACGTACACACAAATACACACAGAAGAAAGGAATATCCATTAAATCAGACCACGATGGGATAGCTTTATACCTGTTCAATGTTCCTTTCTGTTTCAAAGAGCTATTGGTCTCTGAGAGTCAAACCACTCCTATTTTCATCTTTCCCCTCAGATGGATTCTTTCCTCCAGTTGACACCGGCCTCGGCTCCACTTCAAACGTACCCGGGCCTTACCTGCCACCACATCAACTAGATTCTTCTATTTTTCCTTTGCACTTCCGTTGTCTTGTGACGGAAGCCGAATAATAATCTTGATAATAACAATAACATTTTTCCGGTAATTTTCTCGCTATGAAATCCACGCAATTCGAGCGTCGATCAACATAACTGCTTCGTCAAGCAATCTTTTGATCGTTGACACGAAAAATTAAGGGAACTTTTCACTCGTAATTTTATCGTTTATTTTGACATTTACTATGGATTTATTGCGATTGGATGTTTGGTGAATATCAGCATTAACTTTCGACTCGTATTTCTTCCATCTTAATTTTATTAACTTTTTATCGCAACTGCTCACACCGTCAGTCTAAGGCAGTGGTTTCGAAACTCAAGGAACCCTCCCGGGCAAAAAATACTCTGGTGAACCCCTTCTTTTTTTTTTAGCATTTAGTTTTCAGACTAATTGATGAATTACAATAAAAAGCAGTTTTTGACCTTCAGAAATCATAATCATTTTGAATGTGTTGCATTCATTGAAATTCTAATAAAAGGTGCGGCCTCAGAAAAATAATTCTGTTTTTGATAACTGTGTCTATAGCAATGAGTAAACAGTACTGATTGGAATAATAAGAATAAGCAGAGGGTGAGCTTTTCGCATCCCTTTTTCAATTTCAGGTATATGAGAGGGTACACCTTTCGCCAATACAACTCAAAATGTGTGCACACAAACATATATATATATATATATATATATATATATATATATGATTATAGCGTTATATTACATAAAAACTCATTTGAAATTATCTCCTGTCAATACACGGTTGATTTATCACTCGCCCTAGACAAGATAGATAGAATAAACAATATCGGGCAGCTACAGGAATTGAACCTGCCACCAATAGGGTAGATGATTCAACGTAGCAATGCACTTACAATTGATCTAAGCAGCCACCGGAAATGCTAAGCCTCAGATAACTGCTTTGATGGTAAGAGCATCATTACTTAGAAGCAGCTACCCAATCGATAGCAGTTCGATTCCTGCAGCAGTCCCATTTTTAAAAAATTGTTTATTCTATTTATATTGTCCAAATTGAATGATATGTTAACCGTGTAATGACGTGAAATCATTTCAAATAAGCTTCAATATAATATAATATAACGCACTTCATAATCATTCCGTCAGATCATATATATCCATTTCTTAAATTAAGACGATAATATAATAGTAATTATGTAGTCTTTAGAATTGAAATAAGTTTAAACTTCAACGATCACAGTAGATGGGTAAACATACTTATATCATAAATTGTTAATCTTGATTATAATTAAAATTGAAATCAAATGAAACTAAAAACTGGCATATCTAAAATAAAAAAATAAATAACTGATCTAAGTCAGAATATAATCAAACTAATCACTCACGTACCATACAGTAATATTACCCAATTTTCAACGAAATAAGCTTATAAACCACAACCCCGTATGATATTTGCTACCAACACATTAATAGAAAACACCCCAAAGAAAACGAAACGCGAAGAGAACACTATATCAATTCCATTCTGCTAACAAAACTGTTTTTCAAAGAATCCAAATCAGAGACAGATCAATCCATTCAGTTGAAGAGATGGGTTGGACATTGAAATGTCGTATCGTAAGTTCTTTGTTCTTTACTATATACCTAGATATATACACGCACATATATACATGTATAAGCAAACATATACTAACACGTATATATTTATATATATATATAAATATATAGAGAGATATAGATTGATAGATTGATAGACAGATAGATACATACATACATACATATATTGATAGACAGATATAGATATACTTACTAACCTTAAGGAAATCTGTCAAACGACTAAAAGTGTAGAGCATCCAATGACTCTCTCATACCATTACTTTCGGGTGGCATTATTCCAGATTAGTCTCAGAGTAATAAACACATATATATATATATATATATATATATATATATATATATATATATATATATATATATATATATATATATATATATAACACAATACGGATCCAGAATGAAATATAATGTAATACAATATCTTATGTATAATGGGTTTATTTCATAAAGTGCTCGATACATTCAGCATGAAACATCAAGTTGATTTAGAATAGAGCTCAAAATATAATGGAGTAACGATTTTCTACACAAACATGTTTATGTTTCTGCCCTGTTTGGGCTTCTTTAAAGTTGAAATCAAGGCCAAAGTTAAAATTTTTCATTTCGTAGAAGTTACTTCTGATTAAAAAAAAACAACGCCCATCAACCAAATAAAAGGAAATTCTGTAATCACAGATATTAACACAAGTTCCAAACACCCAAACAAAATCATTAAAAAGGTTCCCAAATTAATAGAAACTAGACGAATATATAATCCCTGAAAAGAAACAATATTCAACGAAAGAATAGCGGTTTTACTGAAAATAGCTTTAAATATGATAAAAAATGTTAAATCCAATAGAGTGGAACATAACAACAACAAAAAGAAATTAGTAGAAAAGACACTTCCCTCCGAGAAATCCACCGAGTAAAATATTTAACGAGAGCAAACTGAAAATTAGCTATAGCTGTACGGAAAATTGCAATAAACTCATTACAAAACATAACAATAGAGCATTTAGAATTTATACTGACGAAGAAAGTATAAATAAACCAGATTGTAATCGGACAAACAAAAACAAATATCCTTTGCAAAGCAAATGTCTCATATCAAATATTGTATACCAAACTGAAATATCTATCAAAGAGAAACCCTTAGAAGTGAAATATTACATAGGAATATCGAAAACTCCCTTTAAACTATATATCATCATTTACAAATGGAAAATATAAAAATAATCCATCGCTGTCGACATATAATTGGAGACTGATTGATAGCAATATCAAACCAACAGTAAAATGGAAAATATTAAAACATACATACATATGCCAAACTATAGAAACCCCGTTTTAACTATGTCTAAATGAGAAATTTGAAATCTTCACTTTTGTCAATAGAACAA
The DNA here is from genome assembly GCA_963457665.1 of Thysanoteuthis rhombus. NCBI lineage: Eukaryota > Metazoa > Mollusca > Cephalopoda > Oegopsida > Thysanoteuthidae > Thysanoteuthis > Thysanoteuthis major. The sequence goes on along the minus strand of OY735209.1, from coordinate 66,560,469 downwards.
AAGAAAATGAAAAAAGCTTTAAAATGTCGGCATTACTCAAAATTTCTATTCACAAAGAACTTAATAACCCACGTATAGATGTGCAAAAATAACCACCATTGATATCTTATTCACACAGCCACCTTAAAGAACATTCTAATCACTATGATTATCTTAGTCATGTGGAAACGAACCATATCCAAAATAATCAAATCAACAACTAAGATCATATAACAGGGAACTCTAAGATTGGGAAACAGCTTCAAGTGAAAATGAAAGACTCTCAGAGAGGAAACATACTACTGAAAAAACCGATAGATCAGCAAAATACTGATGGAAAAATACCAATATCATACCCTTTTGCTTTGTAATTTTTAACCACCAACATTCATAGATCCCCATTAAATAAAACGAAAAATACAGCAAGAAGTGGCCAACCACCAAACAGAAACATATAAATAGGATAAAAGGAAGATCCTACCACCTAGAAAAATAGACACCCTCCAAAAACGTCCTAAATAGGAATCTTAAATAAAAGGAATCATCCTTACTCCATTATATATATATATATATATATATATATATATATATATATATATATATATATATATATATATATCAATGATCGTTGCTTTGTAAGGCACCAAGCATATCATACTGTTTTTGTTTATGTCCAAGAGTATATACCAGATACACTTTTCATATTTTGCATAAATAATTCCAAAATATTTCTCTTAATCGTATAATCCTGGTGTTGCTCGTATAAACTACGTAGGTACCCGAAACATTGTAAATTGTTCCAATTATTATGAACTATTTTAATAAGAGTTCAAAAACATATTGCAACAATTCAAACATTTCGAAATAATTTAAACACTTTGGAATCTTAGTTTTAGTTTAAATTGCAATGAAATAGCATAAAGTTAGTCATAAAAAACAAGAGTTACTTCAGCCTACTTGAAGCAATGTCAATTTTTGTCAACTAAGATTAACTTTTATAACACGATGACTAATGTCTGCCGACAGAAAAAAATTGAACTTTTTGATTAAAAATCTCCGAGAAATAAAGTATCCTTTTTTGAAATATGAGATTTGACGAAGATTTGCTAATATGATGATTACTTAACGTGATTTTGGAGAAAAAAAAAACTTTTTCATGTCCCTCTAAATTTTTAGTAGTCAGTTGACGTAAAAGTCTCATATTGGGTAATTTTTTTCTGAGACAAAAGTATGAGCACATTTTTGAATCTGACGTAGTGAATCAATATATTTTCAACGAAAACTCGGTAAGTTATCAGCAGAATTTGAAATCTTTTTTATTTACGACACCCAGCTGCCACCAATTGCTTGATAGCCAAGAAAAGGGCATGGTGGTGAACTATGAGAATGTCAAGAGAAGGGCTGGAGCCTCTAGGAGAGTTGCAGTCACTCAGTCTCCAGTGATGACCACCAGGTAACTGGTGTGAAATTGCAAATGATAATAATAACAATAGGCTTTTGCACAGGACTGTCAAAAATTATATGATACCTTTTCCTGGCTACTCAATTCCTCCTTCCGTTCATAAATGTCCTTTAGAAACAAAAAGCAGTTAGTGAAAACTATTGATCACGAAATTTCGTTCATTTTTTATTGAATTTCTTTGTTTATCATTTTCATCTTCGTCATTTCATTTTAACCATTTATACATCCTTGGTCTTTGTATTTTGAAAGTTCTATAACATATAAATACCGAAAAGTCACTCACTCTTCATTCACCCCTCTTGTGTCACACCCAAAATAATATCCTTCACTTCTTGGTGAACCATTTACCATTTCAAGATGCTCTGTTATGGATCATTGTGGTCTATGTCTTTGGGTTCTTATTTAATATTATCTAATCATTATGGAGATTTGTTGTTTTGGGGGGTACCCCTATATATCACCCCAGAGATTTTTGCCTCTGCAGCATCTGATTTTATGTCTTCTTTCTCTGTCCAGGTCTTGGCTAAATTTTCTTTCGGTTATTTATATATTGAGCTGCCCTTTCTCAATATCTCTATAGTTCTGCTTCTTTGGTCTGTCATCTTTGGTTCATTTCTTCCTCTGCTGTGGTTATACCGTTTTGTATTTGTCCAATAGTCTCACATGTGTTCTATCCATGCTCTATGTATTTTTCAGTAATCTTTCGTCTCTCTGTAGTCGGGAGATTTATTTTTTGACCTCATTTCCCATGCGGATTTTTTTTGCTCTTGTTGTTTGAGATTTCTCCTTGTGCTGTAAAGCTGTCAGTTGCCATTTTGCGTCTGCGTAAATCAGGTTGTTGAGCTCCGTTATACTGTAAGAGACAGTTGCCATATTCAATTGACTCTTATTTCTTCAAGCCCTTACCCCCAGTAGATGACAATGGCGTCTTCATGCATAATTTCTTTTAGGGTTTGTACCTTCGAGTTTTTGTTTTTGTTTTTTTTGGTTGGGTGTCGTCATCCTTCTCTTGTATATGACTTGTATTTTGATCAGACTTTTTTCTTTTGTTCAAATTTGTTTTCATTTCGTTGTTTATTCTGTTGGTTGTGCTGGGGTCTTCTTTTGCGAATAGGCTGCATTCTTCCTATATTCTTTTAGATTCCCTGCAGTTATATCCCCGATAGCCAATCATTTTTCAGGATTTGTTTCACTTGGTCAGCCAGGCGCTGGTTTCATCCCTTTCTGTAGCGCCACTCAGGTGGTAGCAATACATTACTAATTTGTTGTTCTCTTTCGTCTATTTCCTTCTTATCTTGGCCAACAGTAGGTTGGTTACGGGTGTGTCTCTTCTGAAGACCATTAAGGGAACACGAGCAGGGGCTCTGGTCAGCAGTCGCAGGATGACGACCGGGTCTCTCCTGGTGGCCAATAGGGGAGTACCTGCCAGGTATGACGCACAAATCTAGAATTTGTGCTTTATTTTTCGTGATGATTCTATTTGGTTATACTGTCATATTTATTTGGTTTGTGTACGTCAGATCTTGCTGGATCGTCCAAAACTGATTTCACCCAGAGTAAACTCAGAGCTCCATCGGTTCTTGGTACCCACAGTGTTCTTGTATGATGAGGCAGCCTATAAGTATGCACTGCATCGTAACCTCACAGGATGACTGTCTTCAACTTATTACTAACTGACTAATGTCACTGAGCTTTTTATTTCATAGCTACCCCCACCCCCACCCAGCAGGAACGTGGACTTATTGCATTGGTGGAGATAGAGGAGTTAACATCAAATGCAGAATCCTGGGTGCCTATAATAATTAATTTATGTTTCGATTAACACGTAGCTTCTCCAGCGCTATTGGGATGCTTATAACTTTCCCTCATTTCTTTCAAGTCTTGACTCGTTAAGAGTACCAATAGAATTTATTCCTTTAAGTTTATTAACCATTATAACAATAATAATAATAATAATAATAATAATAATAATAATAATGATAATAGTTTGACAAGTGAACCTCAGCGTGACGCTTTGCCCCCTAACGACCACCCATGTTGTCTACAAACAGTTATCTCTTTGTGCATGCGCGTGGACGAATGACCGCCCAGGTTGTATTTCCTTGTATTTATGTGAAGTGCAGTGATAAATAAATTGTCCAAGCAAGCAATTTGTCTCTGTTAATTACCTTTACACAAAGGCGTCGTCCTTGTATCTTGGTATCTTTCGGGAATTGTTCGCCGTTGATCTTTAACCAGATTCGAATCCTGTTTCAAGCCCACAGGCGATAATTGGTGGAGTTATTCGGGATTTGTTTGATATATGTGCTTTTCATGACTTTCGAAACAAGCGCGACACGACCCGGATGGGAAATGAACTTCGGCGATCTAGCAGCAAGACAGAAACTACATGAGAAGGAAGAAAGAAAGAAAGAAAGAAAGAAAGAAAGAAAGAAAGAAGGTGAGAAAGAAAGACGTACGAAAGAAGTAAGAAAGAAAGAAGGAGAGAAAGAAGGTGAGAAAAAGAAAGAAAGAAAGAGAACAGGAAAAAACAAGGTGTAAAAAAAAAGAAAGAGAGAAGTAATAAAGGAAGACGGAAGGGAGAAAGAAAGAAGGAAGGTGAGAAAGAAGAAAGAAGAAGAGAGGGGGAATACGCGGACAAATGTTTTAATTGGAAAAAAGACAACAAAGTCATTGAAGAAACTCATATAAAAAAAGGCGATTCGTGCGTGGGAATACTGAAAGTGTTGTTAATGTGGATTCAAAATGGCGTCCAGGGGTGCTTGATTAGAATATGGTGGGTTATTTCGTTTATGCAGGGCTTTTTTTTCAACCAACTAAAGTAATTTCGAAATAGGTACCGGATAATCAATCTGGCAAGCTTAGGATCGGTGATCCAGATTTCTAGAACCAGGGTTAATATAGAGTTAAGATATAGAGAATGAAAAGTGGAAATAAACCCTTTAGAATCAGAAAATAAACTTTCACATGTATATAAGACATGTCACTTTAGCTCAGTCGGTTGGGGACCAACCTATTAATAGTTCGTTATGATTTCAAATTGGCGTGGGGAAGTGTTGATTTTTACCCCCCCCCCCACACACACACACCCAAGAAAAATTGGTGATTATTGATCTTGTTCTTCTTATGGTAGGGAAACAAAGTCAACAGAAATCAAAATAATGACTCAGCATCTCTTAAAAAATAAACGTGTAAATGTGCGTCGATGTTTACTAACCTTGTTCTGGCACAAGGCCACAAGTCTGGCGCACCCATTAAGAATCAAACTTACTTCAGATATAGACATATAAACAGATGAGACACCATGTAAGAAGAGAAATCACTTCTGTAGTAAGGATCTGTCTTCCTTGAGAATCAGCATTACAAATCCCAACCCTTACAGTGGCGTACCAACGGTGGGAGGGGCCCTGGTTGAAACAATCAGCGAGATGACACCATGATTATTGCTTAATTACTACTATATTTCAATTGATATACTTGTTAATTCATTAACTCAAAATAGACTTGGCCTTGTTAAGTTTGAAGTTAAACTGTGAAATCATTTACTTGGTCCCCCTCAGACCTTGAATCTAAGGTTTTGTGAATTCTTCAAAACTTTTATGTGGGCCATTGGTACTTTGTCCTTTCGACGGGACATTTCATCAGTGCAAGGGATAAAATTGTAACCAACCAAGGCCTTGGTGGGGAAAAATGGAAGGTGGTCGGTAAATCAGAAGTAAGTTCAGTAATTGGCCGTATTTAGCGAAGATCGATCAGTAAATCCGACGGCAGTTCGGTTGTACTTCGTTCTTTTTTCGACCTTACCATACATTGTTCGGTAAATAATAATTATAAGAAGGAAAAAGTTCTTAGCACTGTCCTAGTTTTGTGGTCCAGCCCTTTTCAACATTTAGTTCAAGATCAAAGTGAAGTATCTGTTTGTAGTACATACTTAAGTAGATTTGCACCGGTGCAACGACGAGCTCAATGATGGGTTACACAGGCCAGGTGGTTAATAGCACAGAAAATGGAATAGGCGAGCCAAGTTCGAACTCCTACTGAGACTGACACTAATGCCGTAGGGAAAGGTATGAATTCACCCCATCTCGCTTCAACAATAGATTAAAAAGTGGGTGGCGAAATGAGCAACGCCACTCCGAGCGCTTGTCGCTGCCAAATCTATTTGACACATCAAAAACCTCAAAAAAATTCAAAGTCTTGCCGACATAGAGAAATCTGTGATATATGGAGCCCCGGCAAGGACAGCTGAATCTACAGCCAGTGTAAGGGCACTAATTAACTACTACTACTACTACTACTACTACTAAGAGTCAATCGTATACAATGGAGATTCGGTAATTAGATGCGTGAAGGATTGTGGGAAGGTGAGTGGGGCCGGGAGAATGGGAAAATGCAATGAACATTATGAAACAGAACTAAAAAGCAAACAAGAATCGAGAGAGGATCTAGTCATGGTCGAGCGGAGAATATCAAATTATCTGATGATTCTTCAATTGTTCATTTTCGTAGATTAGACCTGAGAATTCGGGCAAATGTCGCTGAACAAGGACACAGAATTTAGCAATTATAATGTGGTCGACAGAACAATAGATTGCAAATTCTAACGGCGAAAGCAGCTGCTGATCATTGCCTTCTCTGAGAGACTGACTATCACAGTATCGTTATTAATTTGTTGTTCCTTATTGGACATTATGCGGGGCTTGGAACGGAAGTATCTTAGCCTTAATATTCCCACCAATTCGTGTTTCAAACATGGCGTTAATTTCCGGCCGTTTATTTGTGCCTCCCGACACGCTGATAAAAGATGGTAGCAATGATAATGGCGTTAGTAATGGAGGACGATGCTTGATGTGGAGTTGCGGTCGATGGTGCTAATAGCACTGGGCCGAGGGGTTACCTTCTCAATGACGGTCGGGCAGTACGATAGCGAGACAATTGATGCCCTAATTAACTGATGGAGTGGCAATTGTGGGAGTTGGAAAAGGAATTGATAGAAAGAAGAGAGCGAAGGGCGTGAACTTAGGGCAGGAAAGAAACATTATCCTACCGAGAGTGTCGCAGTGCCAGGATAGAAAGCGCCCTTTGCGAAATGTGGAAAAAAGACACAAGCGGCTGCAGGGTGAAACTCCAATTTCTATTCTGACCGAAACAAATGTCGAATTGCTTATATAGTGTATGAAGAATTATGAATAAAATTTGAACAACCTAATCCTTTTCAATACGTGCGTGTGTTTATGTTCGTGTGTTTCAGCATTCCTGACCATACCATTTTGTCTACAGACTTGAAAACATGCATCAGTATTCCACTAGACCCCTTCTAAAAATATTATTGTTTGTAGAAAAAAAAAGCTTCTTTTTTTACCTTTTGGGCTTATTTTGATGGGTTTATCAATAACATCCAGATTTTCCAAAATCTGGATGTTTTAGAAAACGCCAGTGATGTCATGAATAGAATTCATTCTGACCATATTTATTCTTCGATGGATTTTCTTTCAAATTTCCTTTAATTATTGACTGTAATGGCGAATACATATACACACACGCACACACTCACACAGGCATATATATCTATATCTATATAATTGCTCAAAAATTCAAATCACGGTGGCGGAATTTTACTAATTGGTTCACACACCTGATTTTTTGTGGGGGTGATTGTTGTAGTTGTTGTTGTTACGGTTGGAAAGTCAACTCCAGTTTTGGAGTGTGGCAAAAATTATTTTAAAAGAGGCTTACGCCAAAAGCACGTTGCATTCAGCGATTTGTTCTTTCTCTATCACTAAGGTCAAGTATCATCATTGGTCACTACTTGGGTGACTGCTTGGGAATACCAAGTGTCGTAAGTGAGGACGATACAGTAACCCACTTGGGTGATTATTGCCTCTTGTTCTATTTCACATATCGCAAGCTGAGACAAGAGGAACTTATGATGTGAATCCCGGACAGTAGCCGCTGATACCGTAGCCAGCATAAGGGCAATACTTATTTTAAAAGGTCGATTGACGTAAATTTAGGTTTTGATTCTCTTGCCGTTCTGATTTTATAATTTCTAGTCTTTCAGGATTTTTTTCAAATGGTGGAATCGGACACTAAAAGCGTTACTTTTTTTTCTCTATTCGAATTTTTTGTAGATGAGGGATAATCATCATAAATATCTTTACTCGAACTATTTTCCCCATTTCGATCGCTAACATATTCACAACGTTTCGGCTGTTGTGCCCTATGGTCACCTTCTGTATGCCTATCACTATCGAAAACGCCGTCGGAATTTCGAGTCGAGTCACTCATTCGATCCACATGTCTGTTCTCATAGCGGGCTCCACTCCAGATTCCAAATGCAAAATGCACCTGAGGAAGGCAGTAGGGTACAACGATCGTTGGAAAGAGATAACCAACCAAGATGAGGACCATAATCCGAATGACTGAATCTTGATGTTTGGAAGGCATTAAAATCTTGGAATAAAACAAGCAAAGCCATTACCATTTGCTCAGTATCGCTCTTTGCATCGTCTCTTCTGGATCTTTCTTGACGAGGGATTCAATATCAAAACCATTTTGTTACAATTAAGTTAAATCGACTGAATCAATAGAAAATTAAGAATAAAGAAATTGACAAAATTCCATCGATTTTGATCAGAGCTTCATTCAATGTAAGACTTGGAAAATATCTTCTTTCAGCTGGATACTCAGTGATTCAGTTTTAGATGCAACTGTGTAACATGACAGAAAGAGACAACAATGTACAATAATGATGGTTACAATGCAATTTGACGAGTTCAAAGAAGATTGATCTAATCAAGCATCAGGACCATCAACTTGATCAGGTGTCAGTCTGCCTGAATAACGACTACAAACTTACAACTTTTTACGATTAAAACAAAACAATTTTAGAGACACTATCCTTTGCCATTACTTTCAAATAAGTTCCAAGGGAAAGACATCGGAGTGTTCAATTCAGATTTTATTACCGCACCAGATTCTGAAAATCAAAGAATCTTCCTGTTAAATTGTGCTTGAAGTGATCATAACGAGGACTGTGTACTATTTTTTGACGTCTGATCTCAGATGGCTCTGGTTCAGAGGTTCCAAACCTAGAATACATATACTCACAGGGAGACCTATGGTTCTGGCAGTATAACATATGTAATGTACATTATCGTGTCTTGAAAATGGGATTTTTTTTAACTGTAAGGGGTCATAGGTGTAAGGAAAATCCCCCTTTAGTGGCTCAACAGTAACGGATGACTTTACCCTTACTTAAACGGATCAAAACCAAAGGTAAACTTTTTTCAACTTTAAGGGGTTAGAGATAAAAGGATCAAAAGTTATTTTTCCAAGAAATGGGTTTGGCAGATATGTAAGAGCTTGGAAACGAAATCTTTTTTTTCCATGATTGAAAAAGGCAGAGAAAAAAGGTTATGGAAATCCGTCTGATCATTCGTGTTGCACTGCAGACATTGTGTAACTGTGTTATTAAATGAAAGGCACCGTCCACTCTCTAAAAAAAGAGATTGAAAAGATTAAAGTTGGTTATTTTGACTACGAATCCTTAATTTTGATCATCTACAATTTTTTTTTTAATTTAGGGAAGAGAAGTCTTAGTGAGTAAAAAAAGTCGGTTGATATTTTGAATCGTAGATGATGTAGTTGTATTCTTCTGACTCTGAGCATCCTCCCGATAATCATCAATGAAGTTGAAACATGGACCTTAACCAAGTGACAGACCCTTGAAGATGGACAAAGATCACAAGACAGCACAATTCACAAAGGAGAATACTGTCTAAGTACAAGATATCATAGAATCCATTAAGAAACTCAAAAAGACAATTGGCTGGTTATGTTGCAAGAATATCAAACAACCGCTGACATCATGACTTGCAACATGAATTCTGCGAGAGAACATGCGAAACTGTGGCCTTCAGAATCTGAGATATATACGCTACTGTCTCAATCTGTTCCAAGAACATAACGAAAGAAAGGGTTGAAGAAATAAGGGAAGAATGAAGGAAAGGTTGTATTATCAAACTGCCTTTCTTTACTGCTTCTGTCTTCCATACTTCTCTCTTAACATTACGATTCGATTCAATTCACTGTCTCTCTCTCTCTCTCTCTCTCTCTCTATATATATATATATATATATATATATATATATATATATATATATATATATACATATATATATATATATATATATATATATATATATACATATATATATATATATATATAATCCTACCCTGTTATTAATCTATCTTCCTTTTTTGCCCACTCTTTCTGCCTTTGTGATGGCTTCAAATTTTTAATTCTGAACAACACGTCATAAAGGATTGTTTGCTTTCTTTAAAATGAAAACGCTCAATAAATGACGGAATAGACTGATTCTTGTTGTTGATTTGAAGTTGATCTTTTTCTGACTTTTATTTATGGGTTCGTGTTGATTAATCAAAAAATATTTAGATTTCATATCGTTAAATCATTAAACTTAAAAGACAGAAGAGAAAGATAGTTTTTTTGACGGCTGCTTGTGTGATTTGATTTTCAAAGCGAACGTTGTCTCAGTTTGATAAGGGTTTAGAGAGAGAGAGAGAGAGAGTGTGTGTGTGTGTGTGAAAGAGAGAGAGAGAGAGATGTGAAATAATCGTACGCGTGGGGAAGAGAAAGAGACGATTTATTTATTTATTTTCAATCGATTGTAACGCGAATACGGGCATCGGGCCGTATATATTTACTTACTGAAAAGCGTATCATACGGCTGATTTTAGCTAGTATGTTATTATTATTATTATTATTATTATTATCATTATTATTATTATTATTATTATTATTATTATTATTATTATTATCTACAAGCATAATTATCAATGACTACTCTGTTCCAGGTCAAGTGACCATCTGTGCGCACGTTAATTTCCTTTGTGCGCTGGTTGCAAAACTTTGTCAACCAGTGACTTGATTGTTTCAATAACTGAGGTAAAATCCCGCCGAGAAGAGTCAAGTAGATTTCCTCCCGAAAACTTTGTCCGACGAGCCAAGGCCTACCCTAAGGGTTTGCGGTGCCTCCGAGCCAATCAAGACGTGGAAAAACAATTTGAAAAGTCGAGGTACAACAACAACAGAAATAATAGCCGAAATAGAGTAGAAGAGAAAGCCGCCTACTTTTGTGGCTTTTTATTTAAGTTTGAAAGAATTCCTCCGGACGAGATGTAAAGAAAGTTTCACATCTGTCCGTTAAAGACAAATTTCTAAAGCAATGTCAGTTGGGCCGTGTTTGTGTCGGGTGGGCACAACACCCCGCTGGTTAGATAGTTGCTGTTGTTTTTGTTTTTTTGTTTTTTTATCTTCTGTTAACTTTTTTCTTAGTCCTTAAATGTAAAGAGTTGGTGTAGATAATATAAACAAACATTAGCAACGCTACAGAAATTCATTTTCAATCCCTTTTTCTTTCTTTCTTCTTCTTCTCCTTCCTCTTCTTCTTCTTTGTAATTTTTTTAATTTCCTTTGGCGCGCCCCACTGTCATTTGATCGGCTTTTATTGTTAGTTTGTTTTTCTATTTATTTGCTCCCCTTAGCCACCTCTACCCTCCATCTTTTGTGTCCCTGTCTTTCTGCCCGACCGACCCTCAGCTCTGGGCGTGTCTCACTCAACGACAAGCGGTCGGTAGTTAAAACGATCGGGGCCAAACGACAAGAGAGGCTTGCCGCCGTGTTTTCAGCCTCTCACAAAAGCCTAACGAAACCAGACGAGGCTGAAATTTCCGAATGAAAAAAAAAATGTATTATTGAGAGCCAACGCTTATGACTATAATTCTTACCTGACTAGTTCAGCCGTGCCATCGAAGATAACAATATTTAAATATTTTTCTCATTGCACTGTGCTCAAAAAATCAAAAACATTATGTTGCTCTGCATTACTTTGTTTATGTTCAATCGACATTAAACTGATTTGTTATGCATTTGCAAAAATCAAAAAATAAGGGAGACTACTCTGTGTTCAACGTTTATTAGTTATCTCCCTTGACAACCGTTACAAACAGAACGTGTAGACATACACGAGGCATATTATGTAAGAAGATTGCTCACTTCGTTCTCATTTTCCTCATTTTTCTCTTCACCCCTCATCCTCAACGTTGATCCCCCCCTTACACTTTCCATCCTCTCCCCTTCTCCCCCTTTCGCCTCTTCCGCATTTCCTCTCTCAGAGCTTACCTCTTCTTCTATCAGTCCGCCTTGTTCAGCACGTTTTTGCGGTGTAGTGGTTAGCAAGCTGGGCTCGTTGATCATCACTACTGAGTAAGGAGTTCGATCCTCACGCTTTTGGTCATGTGCCTTGGTGAATAATACCTATCTTGCGTAAGTGCATTCTTGATATTTACTAAGTTTAAAATCAATGAAGAGCTAGGGCCAAACCGGGGAGTGCTTCGCATGCATGTCATGGTAACCAGTCTCTGCAGCCCTGGCTTGTGTAGGTTCAAACGCTGAACCCGATTGCTAAGGGTAACTACGCAAACATCTCAGACCACGGTCAGTGCCAGATTAAGATTTTGTAGGCCCAGGGCTGCAGGTACAGTGAGTAACCCCAGCATTATTTTGGAAAAGAAGAGTTATTCTTTCAATTAATAATCAAATAAACAAGTATATTAATAAAGAATCGTTGCTTCGCATAATCTCTTGAAAATAAATTCCTCCAAACCATTCGTAAATTGTACGTTCTTCTTGGGAACATCGTTTTCTAATTGCTGCTGTTTTAATCGCTCTTATACGTCACGAAACACCATTCAATATATGCGTGTATTCCCTATATATATATATATATATATATATATATATATATATATATATATATATATATATATATATGTTTGTAGTAAACATTCTATGGCAAAAAGAAACACACACTCATATATTTAGGGAATACACGCATGCATATATATATATATATATATATATATATATATATATATATATATATATATATATATATATATATATACACACACACACACACACACACACACACACACACACACACACACACACCAATTGGGCTTTTTCAAAAAAGATGATTTGGAGTACTTATTCTTTGATCCGTCATTTACAAACGAAATCACTTGATTCCTGATGAACCTCCAACCGGTGAAAGCCCGTGGGCTGCTGTCCCTACAGACCGTGACTTAATCCTACCCTCTTTGGTCGGGTGAAGTTGCTGAATATGTTACATCAGTGAACCCGAGTAGAATCAGCCAGAATTTCCACCCGGTTCACTGATTCCACACCATCCTGTTGACAATCATCACGGTGTCCCATACGTCAATTATTGTCAAACTGTAAAGTTGATTCTGGAGCTGATTTTGTTTTCGAACCGTAAGAAGAACAATCCTCGCCAAAATGAGGGGTGGAAACTGATGTGTAACATCTACATTACCCTACCAGGATTTGAACTCGTGACCAACTGATTGCCAGGAGACTGTTCCACTAACTATCGACAAGTCTTAGATATTAAGGAAAATTTATCTTACAGATATGCAGGTACTCATTTCATTCTGATCAATAAGAATATTTTTACATAAAAGGTATTTTTAATATTTTTTGTTTATTATATTTACAATACAAAAGCAGGGAGATTCTGACTCGATGTTCCAAAAGGAATTTTTTTCAATTATGTGGGAAAACACAGAAAA
>OY735209.1:66527350-66544850 GCA_963457665.1 Thysanoteuthis rhombus | reverse complement strand
CCATCTTTTCTCCATATGTGATGAGCTGGTTTTTAACCAAAAAGTTTTTGTTTTCCTGATCAAAGAACGTTCTTCTAATAATAATTAGGCATTAAACAAAAGATTGACCTTCAAACTGAGAACCGTGCAACGTGTGCATGAGAGAATTATGCTCGGTCTCACGTGGAGAGATCATAAGACAGTACAGTATATTAGAGAAAAGACAGGAGTCTGGGATTATCATAGAAACTATTAGAAAACTTAAATGGCAATGGACAGGAAATGTTGCAAGAATGGCAGATGACCGCTGGACATCATGACTCACAGCGTGGATCCCCAGAGATCAGGTGCGAGGCTGTGGCCGACAGAAAGTGAGATGGCGTGACGAGATAGATAAATTTAGAAGGTACTGGTTACGCGATGTCCATGTTAGAGAGGTCAGGCAAATCTTAGGAAATGTTTATGTCCACCGACGGATGCTAACAGAATGATGATGATGATGATATGCTCACGAGTGAACTTCGTCCGAGAATCTCGGTGATTATTTTCTACTAAGGTGTTTTCCGTAGGGTATGGGATTTCAAACCGTTCCTGTGCGATTCATTACTAATAGTTACTCTAATAATTGATATTCGAGCTACTCTCGAATCATCTCTTTTCACGTTATCGTTGGATTCACTTTAGCATTTTAACATTATGTTGCTCATGAAGAAATTTTCAGTTGAGTGCCAGTTTAAGGTAGTTTTTTTGGTGGGACCAAATTCCTTCCACTTCAGAATAATCGACTCAATGATATTAACATTTTGGCAATGGCCTTTTGGCTAAAAACTTCATCACGTTGTTTCATTACATCATTCATTTGTTTGGTTGAAAGCTCCTTTCCTTTAGCATCGTTGTAAGAAGGTGAAGTAGTAAATGATGACTGAGATGGAATCATACCATAGTGGGGAATGGCAGTAATATTCCAATGGTTTATATGCAGATACAGTAAAATCTTCACCACCATTTTGTTTTAATAAGATATCTATGGTAATTATAAAATCATTTTTTCCGCCACTACATTTTTAGATATTTCATTGTGCAGCGTTTGTTCGGAAATTTATATTTTTTCTTTCTTTGCAATGGTTAATTTCATATCATATATAATTTGAAGTAAATGAACATAGTTAGCCAACCAAACCAGGTTGAAAACTGAAGAAACCTATGTTGACACTTCTGGATGACGTTTTAAATAAAAAAAACGAAGATCATTAGAAAAGACCACGGATAAAAGACGGCAGATTTTTTCATGATCTTCTTGGCATAAAAGATTTATGGAGATGTTGTTTTTTTTAAATCAAGATAAATTTAAAAAAGGTGAAGTGGTTGCCACGCGTGCCTCGAGAAGAAATAGGGGGCATGTGTAAGTTTGTAAATACGTGTGATTGTGCCTAAGTGTATATATGTATGCATGCGTGTATGAATGAACACACACACTATATATATATATATATATATATATATATATATATATATATATATATATATAGTGTCGTCGCCACGTGTACCCTGAGAAGAAAATGAAGGAGAAAGAGAAAAAAAAAATTATGTCTGAAAAAAAAAGCGACGCCATTTCGAAAGCCTTTTCATTTGCTCTTTATCGCTGACAAGTCGTCGGTGACGCTTGGACAACTTGTGTGATTAATGCTGTAGAGAGATATGCCCCTGCCCCGACACCCCGCCTCGAAAAAACAACGCTCGTGTTAAGCAGTAAGGCGGACAGAATTTTGACATATTTGAATACCCTCCGCTTTTCCACCCTCTTCCTTGTCTGTCTCCCTCATATATTCATCTCAATTTGAGAAAGTCAGACATGTAAGACCACCTATGTCCAGAACAGAGTTAGTTTCCTATGACTGAAACACAAACAATAATAATAATCACGATCCTCTCCAGAGGAAAGCGTATGTTCCGGCTAATAATTATTCGTGTGCTCAATTGATGTCTGGTCGTTGATGTAGACAAGGATCTCTTTGATCTCAGCTGCGTGTAATACAAGGAGTTTCAGTGAAAGGACCACTTTCCCTTGACTCTGCGACGAGAATCACGGAGAAAATAAAAAGACGATTTATATGATTAATGATGCTCTCCGATTTTACAAATGGTTTGCAAGTATCAAAAATCATATCCCGATTCTCATTACTGTTGAATGGTCAGTGGTAAAGCTTTAATTTGAATCTGATTGATCGATTCAACCTAATGATCTTTGAAATTTTTATCTGGAAGACGATTTATGACCAGACGGACGGACGCGGATATTTGTTGTACTTGGTATTGTTGTACTTTAGACCAATGGGATTAGGGTGCGTCAGGTGACCGAGACAAATGCCCTTCGTAATGATAATTGCAAGAACTAACGAAAACTTTCTAGGAAGCTCCTGCCCAACACGTTCGTAACGTTGAAAATTTTCTGCCCAGACAATCAATTGATGATTTCTTCTGCAAACAAAGTAGGAATAGGTATATGTATTCGTCTGTGAATGTCTTTCCGTCTTTATGTTCACACGATATCGCCAAAAGTCCTCAATGAATTTGAATTGTATTCTTTTGAAGCTTGGGCCATGGCCTAAAGAAGGAATCCGGGAATCAGGTAATTTTCAGTCGACTTTCATTCATCATACTTATATATGGAATGTATTTTATTCAATTGTCCAGTGACAATGGCGTTGGCAAAGGTATGTCTGTTAACTCTCTAGTTTTATTTGCACTGGAAAACTATCAACGCTATTCAGAAGCTCCAAAACCAAATTTTCGACAAACTTAGGAAATCTTCGTCAGAACCAGTATTTAGTCACTGACAACTTTTTGGTTACCCTTTGCAATATTGCAAAGTGCAAGACTAATTCAAAGAAAAATGTTTAGCATTGAAGAAGAACAATGCAGAAAACAAGAATGTTTTTCTGTTGTTTTTTTTTGGTGGGGGGGGGGAGGATTTCTGCATTTTTGTTAGTGGAAATAAGTTCAGGGATGAATAAACAGAAATTGAAAAATCCAATTAATCTTTCTTTTCAGTATAATTGAAATCTCAGAAGGATTGGTTGTTCTGTTCTTAGATTACTAACATCAACTAGAAAGTACTAAGAGAGCGCATGCCTCTGACAATGCTTTTGTCGGGAATGGGGGTAATGGCTCCACCCCAATGGAATTCATGAAGAACTTCTGGAGATATCATGTGGACGAACATGGAATCTTAACGATATTATGTAGTTTTTGACATATAACTTCGATGTGGGGAAGGTAATCATGTCTGGATCCACCCAAATATCTAACCACCTGTATCTCGTCCAATTACCCATCCACCCACAAAATAGAAGTCCATTCGGTACTTATGGAGATATCGTGTGGACAGACGGACAAACGGAAAGGGTGCACCTGATTATAAATATACTACTCTAACTCGGTTGAATAAATAACTGATATCGGCAGATAATTATGAGGAAATCTACCTTTGGACAAGCAAAGGGCTCTTTCATTCTTTCAAACAATAGTTGAATTTTTTCAAATTATTATATTTCATTGTCTAATATTAAGTAAAAATATGATGCATAAAGTGATTCAACAGAAGTATGGTTGTTTAAGGTCGGAGAACTGTTAATTAGGAGGATGTAGACTGGGAGGCTGAAACAATATTCCATGGAGACGGATGCTTGCCTAAAAGATTAGCATTCAACGTCTATTCTTTTACTTGGGCTTGAACACTGACCGCTGCTGTCGGTGGGAAATGCCGTACATCCCGGGCTATAAGACAAATGGTATTTACAGGATTACCTCCTCACTAAAACTCATCAAAAATACCATCACTGCCCATATCGAGCTTTAGAAGATGGCCCCCAAGTCATAATACCAGTGAATTAGAGGAAGGTTGATACTTGCATAGATTGTTAGAAACTATCAACCACAACTGTCACCAAGATTGTCAACACATGTTTCTTAATTTCTCAGGTTGGTCTGGCTGGTTGTCTGGCTATGTATGTATGCATGTATGTAGGTATGTATGTATGTATGTATGTATGTATGAGTTTATGTATGTATCAGTCGCCCAGGGCGCACCAAAGGAGCTAGAGAGCTGAAAATTAACTCCTTATCATGTCAAGAAAAAACATTTTTCTCTTGTTTGCCCCCCTCCCTTCTATAGTTTTTTAGAGGTGGGTCCAAATTGAAATGTGAGTTCATGTTAAATTGATCCCTTAGTTTGTGTCCAGCAGCATTCGTGCTTGATTTTGTTGTGTTTTCTTTGAAAACTGAGACATTTTTTATGATCACTACCCAACAGAAGGCGAGAGAAGTAACTTCTTCATCCATAACCTCTGTTAACCATGTTTTGATTTATCACTCCCTACAAGGCATGCTGCCAAAAGACGTTGGTCACATGACGGTTTCTGTTGAGTGACTTACCAGTCCCTTTTCAAGAATAAATTTTAATGTGAGTTTTATATGCCCATTAATACGTTACTTCTTTCAAACCAGCGGCATATACAGACACCTTAACTTCTAGCTGATTGATTTTTTTAAAGCGATTCATTTCTCTTATCTCTCGACAGCAACTCTGCTTCCTGTCGAAAATACCGTTTTCTTCCTCCGCCAGAAATCTAGTTAATCATGTTACCATTCTTCCTGGTCGATGGCACCACAGACTTTCCGTAGACTCATCGTGTCTGTCTCGGATTTTCCTGGTTCCGCAATTGACTTGATCGAATCGAAAACGACTGACCTTAACGCCAAATGATCCTCTTCTCCCCGGGAAAGAACATGACCGAACAACTCAAAACTTTAACAAGAGAATTACGCCGTTTCATCGTGTGTCTTTACTTGAACATATGATATTTATCGAAGAGACCAAATTTCCGGTGGACATGAGGGGTGCCGTATTGAAGAAGACCACATGATTTTGGAGTCGTGCTCGGAATTCAATCAACAGCAAATGGCCAATGACCGGTCGCTGGGCTGGACAATGTCCATCTTCAATGTTTATCTCTGGAGACCTAAGGATCTAACCGATCTTGTGAGACGTTGGATAAGTCAGGATCGATGTCGATTCTCGAAAGAGGAAAACGAAGTCAACGAAAGACGGGTAGAGAACAACCCACACCACCCGATAATCACCCCCAACAACCTCAGCAGGAAAGCCATCGTCTACAAGCTGACGATCGATCGTCTTGTTTTACATTCACTTTTTACCCCTTCCCTTCGATCACAGCCCTTGAAGGTCCTGCCATTATTCAACGTGTTCTTTGCTTCCTCCATCATCACACCCCTACCCCAACACTTTTAACCCACACCCTCAACAGTCCAAGTTTCTTTTACTCCGATCATTTTTTTTTGTCCAACACCAGTCCAAACTTAGAGTTTCCCACCTTAACATGAACAATAAGAACAATCCTCACTAAATTGAGGGGAGTAAAGTGGGCTTCACCTTGCCACGATTTGTAATCACGAGCAACTGATTGGTATTCGTGTCTCTTACTGACTGAACTGAATCGACAAGTCTTACACATGAACCAAAATGTAAGAAATATACAAGGGCTTATTTCATTCTATTAAATTAATACATCTATATAATTAACATTTCTCAACCGTGTTTCGAAAAAACGACCAAGGGATTATAGCCAGCTCTTTTACCGACTGAGCCCAAACTGACATGTCCTTACAAAATTCATTTTATAGATACCCAAGGTCTTATTTCATTCAAATAAATTATGATATATATATATATATATATATATATATATATATATCATAATTTATATATATATATATATATCATAATTTATTTGAATGAAATATATATATATATATATATATATATATATATATATATATATATATATATATACACACACATATACACACACACACAATAGTTGCAGTCTTCAGTCAGAGTGGTGTTTGACACTGCAGCATCTACGCTTGTTTTGTTATTTCATTTCCCTTTATGAGTTTTCCTGTTTTCTGTGACGGAATCTCTGCGTTAAACCATTTTGTCCGATGTTCTTCAAGAAGGCTCCTAGATTTATTGTTAACGACCATTCGTAACTTCGATTTTGAATGTGGAAATGAGAGGTCGAGTTCGAACGCACATCACCTCCTTTGATGCTATACGATCTTTGTACTCGGATGACTAATGCAGCCACTGGGCAATAAAAGGTGCAAGTGGCTCTACGGTTAACAGAACAGAAAATGGAGTCGGCAAACCAAGTCCAAGCTATGACTGAAAAAGTAGTCTGCATAAGATATGCATATAATAGAATGCATATAATGGACGGAAAGTTTTTCTTTCTAACAATTATTAGAAAACGGAGATGTCAATCTTTTTATGTATGAATGAAATAATTTCATATTAAATTCCATCTTGATGCCGCAGTGGGCTGTACAGAATAGCAGGGTGCGAGAAAAAAAATTTGTGTCACGAAAAAATGTACAAAAATTATTATGCAAAAAAAAAAGCGTTGATCGACTGATTGAAATTTCAGCTTGGGCATCACTACGTTAAAATTCCCAGCGCCATATCTTGAAAACTGAAGACTAGATACACAATTGAAAATTTTTTCAGTGGACACCTTTGCACGCTCTTATCAAATTCTCCATTCCTAGGTGTAAGAAGAAAATAAGCAGTCTGACCCTTTCAACTCGTAGCAAGGTTTGAGTTAGGGTTCATCATCCGGGTTACTTTTATGATTTTTAACATGATCAATATTGATGGCATATTTGCCTGATTCTTGTATATTCTTCCATTCATTGGTAATGCTCGCTAATTGATTGGGTATATCATCAAGTACAATCCAATATGACCAGTGGTCATTCCTTTGCAACAGCTGGCCACATTCAGGCACAGCATTGGAGTCAGCCAGCTTTTCTTTCCGTCCATTATTGTGGAGGCGTTTTTTCACGTCTTTTTTATCACTTGTTTCCAGGGTTGGTGCAATAGTTTTGTGTCATAGGCGACTGCCCAGGTTTCCCAAGTGGACTGGCTGAGCCATATCGGGCCTGCACCTCTCTTTCCTTCGACAATTCGACCCTATTCTTCTATTTCCGAGACAATAGCTTCAGTGACACGATTCAAGAAAAGTTATCAGATTTCTTTAGAAGCAAAGAAATATTTCTCCATTTTTTCGACAATAATGAGTGACCTAATTTTTCCCGTCGTCAAAACAACTCTTTTTTTTTTTTTAGATCTAATCTACGTCTAATTCGTATATCTACAAAAAAAACCTTGCCGAAACTGAGGAGAAACTAGTGATATCTGAAGCCCAGACAAAGATGGCTGATGTCATTGGCTGCTAGTAAGGAGGCTACTTCAGGGCAGCAAGCATAGTAATAAATGATGTCAGGTCATCGAGAAATCATTTTAAACAATAAAGCACAATAAAGCGCCAACCTCTACCAACGCCGTACACTAAGTAAAAATTGAATGAAAATTAAAAAAAAGGGAGAGAACTTGAAATGTACAAATATTTATTTACTTCCTTTAAAATCTAAATCGAGCGTCTTTATTAACTGTTCGTTTTAACTCTTTTTCCAATAGAAAAATGTAAACTACCTCTTAATCGGAAACAAATTTCCGGGTCCACCTCAAACTTAATCATTTCTTCCGTGGACCATGGCCCACTCTTCCATGTTGCTACCCTGTCGTATCTGTTTTGTACTCTTTCTAGGCTAGTTGACTACATTCGCTGGTTATGTGGTTTACGTTCTCGTCCCTTTCTCCACATAAGCGGCATTCGCTGTTTGTTTAAGTTCTGTCGATTTTCTCCATGACATATTTTTTTCCTGGTGCATTTATTTCGGGCTGCCATGATGAGTGATTCCGTTTCTCATTTCATCGAAGTCCTAACTTTATCTAGGTTGGAACACAGACCATTTATAGGGGTGTCAGCAACGCAACTATTTCAGCCACAGGACTATCTGAATATTTATATCTTTTACCGTCCTATTCAGATGACAGGAAGAAAAAACATTTTTAGCATATTTTTGTTTTCATTTCGACCTGTCAATACGTCTGGATTAATTTTTGCACAAACTGATTCGGTCCCTCAATCGGCGAAATGACTCAATTGGTCAGGGTCTTCAAAAGAATTCTTTGGGGTGTCACTATTTGATATGCCGACGTTCTAACCTTTTTGCATTCCCAGCCTTCGTCATTTGCTGCAGTGATCATTGCCGTCTTATTAGGCGGAAAACTTTTCAACTCAAATCATTTTCCACTTGATCAACTTCATCCGTTGGGCGTCGGTATAAATAAATATTTCTTTGAAAAGCTGCAAACCAAGAATTTAGTCATTGTCATTCGAGTTTTTTTCCTCCTTACCGCACATTAGTACTTATATTCATATTTAAGCTTTACTTCCTCGACTCTCCACACCCCTCGCTCCTTGTCTTTCTCCCCTTCTCTATCTCTCTCTCTCTCTCTCTCTCTCTCGCTCTCTGCACTTATTCACCCCACCCCCATTTTCTCCACCCGTTTTTCACTACATTGCATTCAACCAGCACGCAAACCCTTTCTCACACACACAAACACATACGCATGCATACACATGTACATACACGTACACACATGTATATACATATGTCAATCTCTTCGTCTCTACTGATCCATTTCAGTTGCCTCGTATCTTCGTCTGTTCACACTTTTCTCTATCTGTCCGAATGCAAGTATTTCTAAAGGGCATTGTACTCAATACACTGTCCATGTACATTTGTGTCTCTTCGTTGTTTGCTAAATATATGTACGACATATGTCTGGAATGTATTCAACTATTAAATACTAACGAAAGACAAATTGCCTACGTACATTCTCAAAACAAGCCCGAGTATCTGGAGCTGCTTTAAAATTCCCTCACTGGAAACCTCATCCCAACGATCAAATCACTATACATATATATATATATATATATATATATATATATATATATATATATATATATATATATATATATATATATATATACCTTGACACACTCTGCCCTCCCCAAGACCAACTGCTGCTGCTTTACCAAAATCCCAATACCTGCTAGTCATTCTTACATTCAGCAGGAGGCCTCTAGTAGCCCTGACAACAAAACTTACCCACAATGCATAGTCCCTGGCAGTGGACTCTGGTTCCACATGGTACATTTTAATTCACACTCACACAACGCACACCACTGATGCTGGGAGAAATCCCGAAACATGTATGGACTATTGACATATAAGGATTAATAAACCTTACCACCAAAAACTTCACTCCCGAGTCTGTCTCACTCTCTAAAGTACACATTATATATATATATATATATATATATAATATATATATATATATATATATATATATATATATATATATATATATATATATATATATATATATATATATATATATATATAATTATATATATATATATATATATATATATATATAATCAGGTATAATAATACGGAATACAGGGATTTCCTTTCAAACACAATCTACTCCAAAGATTAACGGTTGACAGTAGGTCGCTCCTATCAGTGATAAGTTTACTACGAGAGATATTGTATTGGTCATGCTCTGTCTCTGTCTCTCTCTCTTAATTGTATAAGGGATAGAGGGGAGACATTGAGAGACAGCGCACGTGATATAAGCTTACAATGCCATAACCGTTTAGAAATTGGATATGTTTTTTGTGTGTATCCACTTACGTGCTTGTGTGTATGTATTCATACATATGAGTGTGTGTGTATATGCGCATACATAAATGTTTTTATATGTGTGAGTGTATTGTGTGTGTGTAGAGTGCCCTCCATAACCACAGATAGGTTGATAGATAGATTGATAGATAGAATGATAGATAGATTGATAGATAGATAACATTTATGTATTTATGTGTGTTTTTTGCATGTCCGTGGTTGGAAATAGACTTTCTACAAGATTCGCCAGATCTTTCTATCATGGGCCAATAGTTTCTGAACTTGCCTAGTCCGTTACGCCATCTCATATTTTGCAGGCTGTGTGATTCTCAGCTTGAGGGTCAATATTTTGGTTAGGTTCCATATTACACCCCCTGAAGAATGCATTGGTTGTATACCCTTCTTTAGGGGGTTAATGGTATGTTCTTGTTCTTAAAGGTTGAACTAGCTCTACCGAAAGCTTGCCAACATAAAGAGACATTTTGCTTGAATTCTTCTTTTAAGGACTTAATGAGCATTCGGTGTCCAAAGTAAATGAAGTGGTTTATTTCCTCCAGTTCTGCATTTCCTTTTCTGGTCCTAGTGTCTTTGACCTCTACGTGAACCGAAGATAAACAGATATAAGCATTAAGCAATAAAGTGATCCAATGTTTCAATATTTAATCACACGGGCGTGAACTGGGCTGGAACCAGAAGTCAAATCTGACCCTTTTTTTTTTTAACTATTTGACCATATTGCTATTGATTTAAACGGGTCATTTTTTCTTTTTATGCTGGTGAGTTAATAATTAGTTTTTATCTTTACTAGGCTGTAACTCTCTTGCGTCGAGGATCGGTTGAGTTAAAAGTCAATTCCATTCAATTGTCACACTAGAGGCACGTTTTGACAGTTTTTTGACTCGTCAGCCATTTTTCACACTTGCTCCAAACGAAGAAGACATTTTGTCGCACTCTGACCATTTCTTTCTCTTGCAAAGGTGTCACTTCTAGCCTTCTGCGGTGTCAACTATAACCAAAATATTTCGCCAGTGTTCTTTCTTTCTTTCTCTCTCTCTCTCTCTCTCACTCTCTCTCTCTCTCTTTTACCTTCTCTCTTTTCTTTCCCTCTTAGATTAATCTATCGCTCCTTTTCCCAATCTTTCTTTTCTCCTATCTCTCCTTCTCTCTCCCCTTTCTCTCTCTTTTCATTTTCTCTCTTTTTTCTCTCTTGCACCTTCTCTCGCACTTTGTCTTTTTTTTTTCATTTCTCTTGAGAAGTGATGATCCATTCAAAGTCGAGATCACTTTGTCTGCGACAAAACAACCAAGTGTCAAATGAATAAAAGACGGGGACAGAGAGAGAGAGAGAGAGAGAAAGAAAATACTGGGGAAAATTGACCAAGAAGCAAAAAACTCAACGAAAAGAGGAGGGGGGAGAATAAGAAAAGAGAAAGTTTAGAAAAAGAAGAGGGGGGAGAGAAGGAGAGGAAGGAGGGAAAAGGAGAAGGGAGAAGAAAAGAGAAACTTCTCGCCGTTTTTGTCTTGTCCAATGATCAGGACTGGATTGTGTTCTCTCTTAAGAGCAATCATGCACAAGAAAATATCACGCTACGCAAGGAAATTTCAATACTTTAAAAAGTTTCAGTTAAAGAAAAACTGAGTTCATTAATGGAACTGTGTCGCAGATCAAGCAACCGTCAGATCGCTCTTGCAACTGCCATATTGGATTGCACACTTATTCAAATATAATGATGTGTACAAATTCTGGTTGTAGGTTGTCAACCAAGAATTCGTCTTTGTTAATGAATGGATGATAAAGGAAAATCAATACATCGATTACATCATTTGTTTCATTGTACAGTTTTTGTGGAAAAAAATAATTGACCTTTGTCTCATTCAGATAGAAAAACCAACGGTCGCCTCAAAAGTGAAAAGAATTTGTTGCATATTCAATTTCTTCAGATACCCACAGGCTTTTTGATCCCGGGTCGGTCAGGAAAAAAATTGAAGGGACATCAGTCAGATGTTCAACTGTTAATTTGTACAGTCAGGATTCTCTTCGGGGTCTTGCAGATACGGCAGAAAAAAATCGAATGTATCAGATTGAAGATAATCTCCCACAAAGAAGTTTTTTTTTTCTTTTTTTTTCACAATTTCTGTTTCTTAAACTCCAAGTCGGAGACTGGAGTTGATTTTGTTTTCCCAATGTAATAAAAACAAGAACAATCCTCACCTAATGTAATGGCGTAATCACATTTGTCTCCCACATTGAACCAAACCTGTATACAGAATTGACAGTCCTTTATCGTGATTTGAAATCACGACCATCTGATCGGTAGGAGGCTCTCCTATAGACCGAGTTGAACAAACAAGTTTTAAACATCTATAGATTTATTTATCATATACGTAGATATACCCTGAATAGTGCGGTTGATTCATTCCAAAAGTATTGTTAAAAACTGCGCTGTCCAAGGTCTTATAATAATGTGTTGTTTAGCTCATACTTAGTTACATTAATTTGTGCAACAACACCTTAAACACAGAACATCAAAACCTGCATTAATCAAAACAGTACTATTCAAGGTATCGTTGTACAACACAAAAGTTGCAGGAATTATCTTCAGTCAGAAAAGAAGTAAGGGTGGAGTTTGACCCTGAAGCATCCCAGCTTGTTTTTGTATTTTCTGTTTATTTTTTCGTATTTAGAAAACGAAAGGAGTTCCAGTGGAAATAGAGGAAGCAATTTCTGAGCCAATCCACACTTTTTAAAGGCGCCTTAGCCTCTCCATTAGAGGCTATGTCGGTCGACAGGACTGTCATCGTGTTGTTTTCTCAGCTGTTTCAAGTCAGATTACTATAGAAATGCATAGAAAATCAAGAAGAAAGGGATTGCCAGTGGTCAGGAACAAAATAGAGAATAAGGTGTTTTATGTAAAAATGTATTACAGATAACTTTACTGTAGAAATGTTTTTCGTATTTTTGGTGAAATTTTCAAATCTTAATGAAATTCTGTAATTTTGTCAGTAATAATTGTAAACAACGTCGCAGGTTTTGAACAGAGTCTTATATTGTTTTCTTTTCACCAAGTCACAATTTAACTTACCATAATTATCGCCCCTTGAATACATTTAAACTGATCGAACTTCCATTCATATTGAATTTCTCCGACGCTGATAACCACGTTAACAGAGCACATTACGTGGAATTGTGTGTGAAAGATAGACAGAGCTTTTGTACTTGTGAGAGAGAGAGAGAGAGAGAGTATATGGTGAAAAAAGGGTGTTTGTAAGAGTGTAAGAGACTGCATGAGCGTATGACGTATATGGGAGAGAATGTGTGTACATTTGAGAGAGAGAGGATGTGTATGTGTGAGAGAGAGAGAGAGAGAGAAATCTGGGTGTGATATAGTGTGATAGAATGTGTGCGCGCGTGAGAGAGAAAATGTATTATGAGAGAGAGTGTGAGTGAGGGGTAAGAGAGAACGTGCTTATGTGTGTGGAATATTGGCGTACATATATGCATATAAACATGTTTGTAAGAACCGTTGCACACGCATTAGTATATATATACATATAACTAGAGAGAGAGGGCGAGAGAGAAAGAGAGAAAGAGAAAGAAAGAGAGAGAGGTAAACGATAAAAGCCCTTCATCATCAATAACTCCATTTCAACATGGTCTCTGTTCGTTGTTATTTGTTTTGTTTTTTCCGATTGTCTTTTGTCGCCTTTCTTTTACTTTTCTAATTAAAGATCGCCAGTTTTTCTTTTAATCTTCCTGTTTTTCTAATGAACTCGTCTTCTCCATTTTTCTGTCCAGGGTGTGTCGGGCCATCCTCTCTCCGTGGGCCTCTCGCCTTAAGATCTTGTGTAATCAACCCTAATACAATTTCTTGCCACTGGACGGCACGCCAGCTGCCCAATTGATTGGCCCAATGGCAGAACGTCAAAGACAATATGTCGCCGGCTCAATTCACATAAAACTTGTTTTAGCACTTTGAAGAATTCAATTCTTTATTTGAGAACGTCTTTAAAGAAAGAAGAGAAACATTGAGGGAAGAACAACACAAATTTGAATTCGGTCTTTGGTTTTTGGAATCATCATCCAAAAGTTTTTTTTCAGTTTTTAAGTTGGTTTGACTGGTTATTTACGTACGTATGTGATTAATCCTTATGTCGAGAAGAGAAACTTTTTTTTTCCTTCAAATTCCCCCGAGAGGTTTTAGGTGGTTGGGCTTCAGTTAGCACCGTAAGTTTATGTTAAATTGATCTTATAATAAGAGTCGGACAGCATCCATATTTGTTTTTGAAAATTCCGACTTTTTAGTGATCAAGCGAAGGGTGAGAGAAGTAACTTATTTATTGATCACCCCATTTCCCGCCCCCAAAACAGCATGCTGCCAAAAAAGTTGTCACATGATGGTTTCTATTGTGTGACTAACCAGACATGTTTTTGATTTGGGGTTTTTGCTTTCTTTAATCGGTTCGGAAATCACCCGAAATCACAATCAAAAGAAATTTTAGTAGGAATAGAGAAAACATTTTTCTTCAGATGTACCCTCACGCATCTCTACAACAGGGTTTGTAGGTCAGTCGGTCGGTCCGTCATTAATGTATTCGGAATCGATTTTCGGCACAAGATAAAAAAGAATCTTTTCAGCCCGATATCTTCACTAAGCTCGAGCGTAGATGATGAAACTACGATTCTCCGATGATTTAGGAAGATTTCTTTTTCATCTGACCTCCAATTGGCACTATAGAAATACTATTTGTTCGTGCATCATCCGATATAATGCAGTTCGCAATATCAAAGCCTCAATTATTATAGCATTACAGGCGTCCCCAATATAGCGCTGTTTGCAACCTGGTTCCGTGAAAACTACACTAGCAACAAACAATGATTGGACTTCAAAGGATCGTTCGAGAAATAAAGACAAAATCATTGCCTCGTGCGTCATGTGACATCGGAAGCAACTTGGCTTTGCTTTGCTTATGATGAAGACATAGAAAGGAAAAATGACGTCAAGACGACGATTTCCTCATCATTAAAATCAATTCCTTACATTTTATTGGTCTTCCGCATCCATCATATTGATTTGGTGTTTATCACTCTTGCACTTATTACTCAATATCAGCCTCTTAAAGGGCCCTGAGGATATTGATTATCGTAATATCGTATGTTTTGAGACTGTTGCACTTTTTTCTTTAAAAAACAAATCGTAAACTGTCTGCATATGTTTCTTTCAGTTTTTTTAAGTTGGTCTGGCTGGCTATGTGCACATGCATGTGTCACACAAGCAGACTGCTGCGAAGGATCTAGAGGGCTGAAACTTTTAAACAATCACTCCTTATTATGTTTTAGAGCAGGATTTAGTTTACGACTTGAGTCTATGCTAAATTGATCCCTTCGTTTGTAGCCGCTAGTTTTTTATTTAT
This sequence comes from Thysanoteuthis rhombus, assembly GCA_963457665.1. Lineage (NCBI taxonomy): Eukaryota > Metazoa > Mollusca > Cephalopoda > Oegopsida > Thysanoteuthidae > Thysanoteuthis > Thysanoteuthis major. Next base: position 66,529,778 of record OY735209.1, on the reverse strand, counting down.
TTATTTTTTTTTTTTAAGATTAAGACTTTTTTAGTGATCACTGCCCAACAATGGACGACAGTAGAAACTTATTCGTTAATCACCCCCTTTCCAAATTTTTTAACGAGATTTTGATCACGCAAACACGGTATACTGCCGAATGACAATTTCCATTGCCTGACAGTTTCCATTGAGTGACTAACAGATCATTTTTTTTTCTTCTTTAAGTCACGCAAACGGCTTGGCACAACGGTTCTTAACCTTTTCCCTGGCAAGCATCTCTTGTAATATTCAAAATCTTCCTCACACTATAATCTTAAGTCTGGGATATTGTATTTAAAAAATTCAACGTTCATCAAGTTAATTCTAAAAAGTACGAAATAGCAAAATGTTAAAATTCATCAGATGTCAAAAATTAAGTCTGTTACAATAAATTGCCTATCGGAATTTTAATTTCTTTTACCAAAAATAAAGAGATAAGAACTTTTAATTTGATCAACAGTTTATTTGATTAAAACAAAGATCGGAAAAAACTGATTTTTTACCATCAAAATTGTATTTAGTCAAAGTAAAATCGAACTTTTTTTTCCATAAAACAAGTAAATTTCTCAAATTTGGCAATTTCAATGAATCGGGATAACATCATTATCATCAGTCTTTTAACATCTGTCGTTGGACATAGATCTTCCCCAAGAACAGCCACATTTCTCTATCATGGGCGTCACGGAGCCAGTATTTTCTGAATTTGTATAGTTCATCTCTCCATCTTGTATTTTGTCGGCCTCAGTTTCGCATGTGATCTCTGGGGATCCATGTTGTGAGTTGTGATATCCATCGGTTGTATTTCATTCTTGCAACATGACCAGCCCATTGTCATTTGAGTTTCTTAATGGATTCTATGATGTCTCGAAAAGCAAAAAAAAATAAAAATAAAAAAAACAATTACCTTACGCACTGCTTGGACTGCGTAGACCCTAGGTAAAAAAAAAAACGTCCGGCTTGGAAGAACCTCCAATTTTACTTCGGATCCGCTTTCAAATTTTATTTCAGCTGAATTTTAACCAATCACCACATTCTGGTAATTAGTTATTTCTAGGGGCCGTGGGTCAAGACTACATTTCATTGTCAGTTGTCAATTTTGAGGGAGGAAGGGATAGGTGATAGAAAGGGAGAGAAAGGAGGGAGATGAGAGGAAGAGAAAGGGAGAGAGAGAGAGAGCGGAGGGTGATCGCAAGCCCTGCAAAAAGGAAAGGTCGTGTTATATGCAACATAATTCAACTCTCTGATTAGCCCAATAAAAACAAACGGTATTTCCCTATTTTGATCTGCTTGACGTTTGATTCGACTCAAAATACCGTCCAGATGTTTTGGAAGGTGTAAAGCTAAATGGATTAAAAAGGCGGAATCTGAAGACAAGAAACGAAACGCAACGTCTGTCCACGCCTTTTTCTCACTTGACAGACTTCAAATGTCTTTTCTGACTGTCACCAAATTTGATAAGTCTCGATTGTGACGGAAGTTTTAGGATAAATTAAATCGAGTCACAAAGCTAGGTTGCCGGATAGCTTGAGGCGTTTCTGGCCTTAAACACGCAAAAATGGCCAAATGCCGGAATTGTTTTCAAAATGGCAACCCTGGCACAAAATTGTTAATCTTCAACGCCTTCAACGTCAGAAGGACTCATACTAAGAGAGACAATTCTGGCAGCAGGTTAGATGGAAATTATCTAAGATCGAAAATGTGTTTGTCCCTTCCTCCTCATTCACACATAGACACAGCAAGTATGTAATGTGATTCTTCACGTCTACTCTTTTGCTTTTATATGAAATCTCTTTTTCACCGTGGGGATCTTTTCTTTTTTAATTTATCATCACTTATTTCATTCCTCCTTGACTTGAAAGGATTTTTTTCGTTTCATTTCACTCCCTTTTCCTCTTTCTTCATTTTTTTTATTTCCTATTCTTTTTTATTTCTTTCACGCCCCTTTCTTTCTTTCCTCTTCTTTTTCAATTCTCTTTCTTCATTCTCTTTTCTTTTACATTTCCACCTATCTTACTTTCATCTCTTCTTTCTCTCTTTCTTCCTTTCTTTCTTTTCTGTTCCTTTTCATTTCCACCCGTCTGACTTTCATCTTTTCTTTCTTTCCTTCTTTCTTTCCTTCTTTCTTTCTTTCTTTTTTTCTTTCCTCTTCTGTTTCATTTCCACCTTCCTTACTTTCATCCTGTCTTTATTTCATTTTGTCTTCCTTTTCATTTATCATCCTTCCTTCCTTCCTTCCTTCCTTCCTTCCTTCCTTCCTTTCTCTCTTTCTCTCTTTCTTTCTTTCTTTCTTTCTTTCTTTCTTTCTTTCTTTCTCCATAATAATTCTTTCTTTCCCTTTCCCTTTTCTCTCACATTTCTTCTTCTTCCTCTTCTTCTTCTTCTTCTTCCTCTTCTTCTTCTTCTTCTT